>JAVSCE010021206.1:0-207025 GCA_032199065.1 Smutsia gigantea | reverse complement strand
AGTTATAACATACTTGATCCCATCAGGCTTGCAGGTTGCAATTCAGAAGTAAAAATACGTAGTGTGCGAGAAATTCATTTTCAATCAGTCTGGAACATTTCCCTATTTAAAAAGAAAAGTTAAAATTATAAGATGATTCACAGAAAACTTTGTTCAGCATAGCTGGATCAAAATTATAAAGATATCAAAGACCACTATCTTTGTGGATTTGGAAGGCCATGAGTTCATCTTTCCCCAGTTGAAGTCTCAGGAATTTTTCCCATGTTCACTTATCAAAGAAAGGATAGTGTATACCAGCCCCTAAGGTCCTGTTCTGGTAATGGCAATGAGCAGCAATAATGGAAATAAACTCAGCTGTGTGATTTTAGAAACGGTTACAAATAGGTAGGATTTATCTTAAGGACAGCCTATTTAGTTGAGACTGAGAGATAATTCTTTCAGGGGAGAAAAAACCTAGTTAATTCTGAAGAAATAGATCATGCAGGTTTGCCAGTATTAGTGAAATGTCCTAGTTATCAAAAATTTTAAAAGAAACAGTTATATTGCCTTCAAGTATAGTATACACTGTCTTGCCAATGGGTTTCAGCCCCAGATCTATATGTCTGTCTTTATGTCAGTCCCACACTGTTTGGATTGCAGTAGCTTAGTAGTAGGCTTTGAAATTAGAACCGTTTCTAAAATCACACAGCTGAGTTTATTTCCATTATTACTGCTCATTGCCATTACCAGAACAGGACCTTAGGGGCTGGTATACACTGTGGATTCAGTGTGACCAAAGAAATGACAGTAGAACATTTCTTTGGAGTGAAAGGGTTTATTACCCGGCTTGTTCTCCCGGCAGTAGGTCGAGCACTAGCGTCTCTGCCTCCACCCAGAGCACTGGGCCGAGCTCTCTATATAGCGCAATAATAGCTTATTGCCTAAAGGTGTGGAAGCGGTAGCCTAGCAACAGGCCAGTTACATCATCAGGTGGTTTAAATTCAGTGAGGATCCTAGCCATAGGAACCCCAACCTTCCCACACATACATTGTACTAAGCTATAACATTGACAAGGGAAAAGGGGAAATAAATTCTTGTGGAAATTAGGAAATTACACTGCTACCAAAAAATGACATTGAATCACCTATCTGGAGAAGCTGTAGGAACAGCTTGACCTTGCAAGAATTTATTAACAGTTACACACTGGGAAATAAGTTCACTTCCTCATAAGTAAATTTGACATGATTGTTGCCTTGATGCTGCATGAGAAACTGTTGGAAGACAAGAGAGGTAAGTATAGTGGAATGATGAATGGTTGCATTGAAACTCTCTGTTTTTATTCAAGGTAAAAAATCTGAAAACATACAAATAGGATCTTTTGTATTGCTTTAAGTTCTTTTCCAAAATGAAGCAATGCATAAATCACTATAGAATAACCATATAATAAATCACTGCAAAATGTAGGGAGGACATATTTCCTTTTGTGTATCGAATAACTGATATTAATGAGGAGAGAAGATAACCTAGCCAACAAATACTGAACACTTGCTATATGCTGAGCACGATTCTATTTGAGGCAGTAGGAAAACAGCTGTGATCAAACCAACAAAAGTTCTTTACCCTGAGGAGCTCATAGTCTAGTAGAATTGGAGAATCCAAATCAATGGCATTTTATCATATTTTTATACCTCATATTATAACTGTTTATGGAAAAAGCAGGTAAAGTGAATTATTTTATTGATTTAAATCAAATGAACTTTATGTTTAAAGAATATCTAAAATTAGGTAATTTTATTAGTATTATCATTTCTGTATGTTTTAAGATCTATATTATCATCTATGGTTTGCGGTAGTATACTCAGATTTAACATAACTTATAAACATTTTGATAGCTTTTCCTAACCCTGATAGCTCCTATTATATGGTTATTGTAAAAAAAAGCAGTGGGAGGGGGAGAAAAATGGAAGTCTGTAGAACTTATTGTTCTCCTTTCCCTCTTCCTACCCCTTCTTCACTTTCCACCCCTTAAATACCAAGAATACTTTTATTCTGAAATGACCTCTCTGACCTGTTAAGTTTTTAAAAATTATATAACAGCTATAATTCTTTTTAGTTTTTTTGACTCTCCAATTTTTCTTTGGCAAAAATACTTATCTTTGGCAAATAATAGTTCTTTTGGTAGTTTTACCACTTGTCTACAAGTTACAATGGCAATTAATCTTCACCATCTGTTTGTTGGTGGTGTGGGAATGGAGTACAAAATAGCTTGATTTTTGGCAGAATTCCATGAGCTTATTCACTCCTAATTTAGAAGCACAAAGTATGAACATAGTAAATTATTTTTCCACTCATTTGAAATAGAACTGAAGAAATGACAGGAGTGAGATTAAAGATAGAAGACAGAAGAAATGAAAAGAGTTAATAATTTTCTATAGGTTGCAATGCTGGCAAATGATAAAGTCAGGATTGAAATCTAAGTCTGTTTAACTCCAAAGCCTTTGATTTCTTTGAGTACTGTGTACCATTTAAAGATTTCCATTATCCAGTACTATACAGACTAGACATTAACAGTTATATTTTGGGGAAAAGAAATTGATAGTATTTATTACATATGACAACACAATATTCATAGTACTGTGTTCAATATAATATGTGGTAACTTGTAAAACACTTCGCTATTCACCATCTCACTTGAGAGAAGATACTGCCATTGTTTAATCTACTTAACGGCTGGTGGGAAATATACAAGTGGTAACTGTCAGCTCATATGGTAAGTTTCCAGTTTAGTTGAAAACAATTCATTTAGCACAAAATTCTGTAAGTACATATATGCTATTTTAGGTTCTGTGGATTGTCTAGTGTCCTTTTAGAGTTTCACATTCTCATGGGAGAGAGTGAGTCAGTGTAGGCTTCATGGGTAAAGAATTTAAGGTTGACCAAATTTCAGGGACATAGGAGTTTATAAGCATTGTATTGGATTCTTTTTTTAAACTTTAAGAGAAATTAATTTTTTATTGTGGTAAAGTAACAAAACATACCATTTTAACCATATTAAAGTGTGCAGTTGAGTGGCATTAAGCACATCACATTGTTATGGAACCATAACTACCATCCGTCTCCAGAACTTCATCATCACAAACTAAATTTCTGTACACATTAAATAGTAATTCTCTATTCTCCTCTAAACCCAGCCCCCTGTAACCACTGTTCCACTTTCTGTCTGTGAATTGACTATTCTGAGTGCCTCAAATATGTGGAATCATACAGTTATTATCTTTTTGAGACTGACTTATTTCACTTAGCTTGTCTTCAAAGATCATTCATGTTATAGTATGTATCAGGATTTCGTCCAGTTTTAAGGCTGAATAATACCCCATTGTGTGTATATACCACATTTTTTTTTGTTCAGTCCTCCATTGATAGACATTTGGAATGCTTGTACCTTTTAACTATTGTGAATAATACTTCTCTGAACATTGGTGTACACATGTCAGACTCATTGCTTTTCATTCTTTTGAGTTAATTTTTGTATGTGCTATAAGGTAATGGTCTGAGTTCATTGTTTTTGCATGTGGATATCCAGTTTCCTAGCACTATTCCTCAGCGCTGTCCTTTTTCCACTAAATGGCCTTGCACCCTTGTCAAAAATCATTTGACCACATACATAAGGGTTTATTTCTGGGCTCTCCCTTCTGTTCCATTGATCTATATGTCTGTCTTTATGTCAGTCTCACACTGTTTGGATTGCAGTAGCTTAGTAGTAGGCTTTGAAATTAGAAAGTGTGAATCTTCCAACTTTGTGCTTCTTTTTCAAGATTATTTTGGATATTTAGAATTCCTTGAGACTCCATATTAATTTTAGAGTGGGTTTTTCCATGTGTGCATAAAGAACATTGAGATTTGGATAATGATTGTGTTGAGTGTGTTTCCAGGTGAGTTGCCTTTTATTTCATTTTCTTGTTTAATTGCTCTGACTAGGATTTCCGGTACAGTATTGAATAGTAGTAGTGAAAGTGGGCATCCTTATCCTGTGCCTGATCATAGTGGAAAAGCTTTCAGTCTTTCACCATTGAGTATAAAATTGGTTGTGGATTTTTCATTAATGTCCTCCATCATATCGAGGAAGTTCTCCTCTATTCCTTGTTGGCTGAGTGTTTTTATCATGAAAGGGGATTGGATTTTGTCGAATTCCTTCCTGTGTTAATTGAAATGATCATGAGTCTTTTTCTTCATTCTGTTAATGTATTATACTGATTGACTTTCATATGGTGAACCACCCTGGAATAAATCTGACTTGATCATAGCATCTAATCCTTTTAATATGCCACTACATCCAATTTGCTATTGTTTTTGTTAAAAATTTTTGCATCTAGAGGTATTCGTATGTGGGGTTATTTTGTGTGGGGGCAGGTGTCTTTGTCTGGCCTTGGTGTCAGAGTAATTCTGACCTTATGGAATTAGTTAGAAAGTGTTCCCTTCTCCTCTATTTTTTGGAAGAATTTGAGAAGGATTGGCATTAATTCTTCTGTATATGTTTAGTAGAATTCAACTGATACCATCTTGTCTTGGAATTTTTTTCTTTTGTTGTGACATTCTGTTCAGATTTTCTTTTTCAAGTAAGTTTTGGTAGTTGTATGTATCCCAGAATTTGTCATTTTGTCTAGGTTATTTAGTATGTTGGTGTACAATTGTTTGTAGTTCTTTCTTTTATCCTTTTTATTTGTAGGTCAATAGTTATGTCCCCATTTTCACTTCTGGTTTTAGTTTTGTGTCTTTTCTTTTTTTTTCCCCCTTGTCTAGTAAAAGATTTGTCAATTCTTTTAATCTTCTTAAAGAACTAGTTATTGGTTTTGTTAATTTTCACTCTTAATTTTCTATTTGTATTTTATCTGTAATTTTAATTGTTTTTCTTACTCTAGTGCTGGCTTAGTTTGCTCTTTTTCTAGTTCTTTAAGGTGTTGGTTGGATTATTGATCTGAGATCTTTCTTATATTTTAATGTGGCATTTTTACCTAAAATTTCCCACTGAGTACTGTTTTTACCGAGTCCCCTAAATTTTGGTATACTGTTTTCACTTTCATTCATCTCAAAGCATTTTCTCTAATCGCCCTTGTAATTTCTTTTGACACATTGGTTGTTTAAGAGTGTGTTACTGAATTTCCCACTATTTGTGAAACTTCCAGTTTTTCTTCTGTTGTTGACATCTTGTTTGATTCCATTGTAGCTGGAGAAGATTTTTTCTATGATTTCATTCTCTTCAAATTTATTAAGTGGTTTTTCTGGCCTAACATGGTCCATCCTAAAGATTGTTCCATGTGTACTTGAGAAAAATGTGTATTCTACTCTTGGTGAAAGGAGTTTTATATGTCTGTTAAATCTAGTTGATTTATGGTGTTGTTCAAGTCTTCTGTGTTCTTATTCATATGTTTAGATGTTCTGTCCATTATTGAAAGTGGGTGATTAAAGACTGCCTTCATATATGTCATTTTTTTGGTACATGTATTTTAGAGTTGTATTGTTGGATGAGTATATGTTTATAATTGTTATATATTCTAGATGAATTGACTATGTTATTAATATCAATATGTAATGTCTTTGTCTGTTTTAACCATTTTCAACTTAGAGTATATTTTGGCTGATAATAGTATAGCCACCCCAGCTCTTTTTTCCATGGAATACCCCCTTTTCCATCCTTTTCTTTTAACCTGTTTATGTCTATGGATCTAAAGTGAGTTTCTGTATACATGCAATTGGATCAATTCTATTAATCCATTCTTCCAATCTCTACCTTATAATTAGTGAATTTAATGCATTTAAATTTAAGGACAATACTGTATGGAAAGATTTCTGCCATTGTCCTTTTTGTTTCCTATGTCTTATTTTTTGTTTGTTTCTCAGTTCCTGCATTATTGCTTTCTTTGTGTTTAATGGATATTTTTTAATGTGCTATTTTGATTCCCTCTTCACTTCCTTTTCTATATATTATTGAGTCATTTTCTCATAGTGATTACCATGGGGAATACATTTAACATCCTAAACTGATAACAGTCTAGGTTGAATTGATATAACTTAGCATACAAAAAAATCGCTCCTATACAAACCCATTCCCTCCATGTATTTGTTATTGACACATTATATAAACATAAGTTTATAATGATTTTATCCATTTTTCTTTTTTTCCCCTATTTCACCTGTCCCTCTATGCACCCCCCATCCCTGCAACCTCCAATTTGTTCTCCGTATTTGTGAGTCTGTTTCTGTTTTGTTTGTTCACTTGTTTCATTTTTTATATTTCAAATACAAGTGAAATCATAGAGTATTTTTCTTACTCTGACTGACTTCACTTAATACCCTCTAAGTCCATCCATGTTGTTTCAAATGGCAAGATTTCATTCTTTTTATGCTTGAGTAATATTCCATTGTGTATCTACCATATCTTCTTTATCCATTCATCTGTTGAGGGACACTTAAGTTGCCTCCACATCTTGGCTATTGTAAATAATGCTGCAACAAATATAGGGGAGCATATGTATTTTCAACTTATATTTGTTTTCTTTAGGTCAAGTAGTCAAGTATTTGGATCATATGACATTTCTATTTTTAATTTTTTGAGGCACCTCCATAGTGTTTTCTGTAGTGGCTACACTAAATTTACATTCCCTTCAGCAGTGCACAAGAGAAAAGCTACATCTTGCCAACACGTGTTTCTTATCTTTTTGGTACTAGCTTTTCTGACTGATGTGATGTGATATCATATTGTGGTTTTGATTTGCATTTTCCTGATGATTAGTGATACTGATCATCTTTTTTTTTTAATTTTAGAATCATTAATATACAATCACATGAGCAACATTGTGGTTACTAGATTCCCCCCCCATTATCAAGTCCCCACCACATACCCATTACAGTCATTATCCATCAGCGTAGTAAGATGCTGTGAAATTACTACTTGTCTTCTCTGTGCTATACTGCCTTCCCCGTGACCCCCCACCACGTTATATGTGCTAATCGTAATGCCCCTTTTTCCCCTTATCCCTCCATTCCCACCTACCCTCCCCAGTCCCTTTCCCTTTGGTAACTGTTAGTCCATTCTTGGGTTCTGTGAGTCTGCTGCTGTTTTGTTGCTTCAGGTTTTTCTTTGTTCTTATACTCCACAGATAAGTGAAGTCATTTGGTACTTGTCTTTTTCCGCTTGACTTATTTCACTGAGCATAATATCCTCTAACACCATCCATGTTGTTGCAAATGGTAGGATTTGTTTTCTTCTTATGACTGAATAATATTCCATTGTGTATATGTACTACATCTTCTTTATCCATTCATCTACTGATGGACACTTAGGTTGCTTCCATTTCTTGTCTACTGTAAATAGTGCTGCGACAAACATAGGGGTGCATATGTCTTTTTGAAACTGGGCTTCTACTAGTGATACTGAACATCTTTTTGTGTGTCTGTTGGCTATCTGTATGTCTTCTTTGGAAAAATTTCTATTCAGATTCTCTACACATTTTCTTGTGGGGTTTTTTGGTGAGTTGTATATCCCTTGTTGGATATATCATTTGCAAATATATTCCCCCATTCTGTAGGTTACTATTTTGTTGTTGATTTTCATGAAGAAGCTATTTAGGTTGATTTAGTCCCACTTACTAATTTTTACTTTTGAAATTTCTTTTGCCTAGGGAGATACAGCTAGAAAAAAATTGTTAATGCTGTTGTTCAAGAGTTTAACACTGCCTATGTTTTCTCATAGGAATCTTACAGTTTCAGGTCTTCAATTTAGATCTTTAATCCATTTCAATTTTTTGGGGGTGTATGGTGTAGGACAGTGATCATTTCTTTTGCATGTAGCTACCCAGTTTTACGAACACCATTTCTTGAAGGGCCTGCCTTTTCCCCATTGTATATTCTTGCCTCTTTGCCATATACTAATTGATCATGCAACTATAGATTTATTTCTGGGTTCTCTATTCTGGTCCATTGCTGTGTCTGTGCCAGTACCATACTGTTTTTTTTTTAATTAAGGTATTATTGATATACACTCATATGAAGGTTTCACATGAAAAAACAGTGTGGTTACCATATTCACCCATATTTTCAAGTCTCGTCCCATACTCCATTGCAGTCACTGTGCATCAGTGTAATAAGATGCTACAGAGTTCACTGCTTGTCTTCTATGTGCTACACTATTTCCCCATGATCCCCCCCACACCACGTGTGCCAATCATAATACCCCTCAATCCATTTTACCCTCTCTCCCCACCCGCCCTCCCATACTCCTCACCTTTGGTAACCTCTAGTCTCTTCTTAGACTGTGAGTCTGCTGCTGTTTTGGTCCTTCAGTTTTGCTTTGCTGTTATACTCCACAAATGAGGGAAATCATTTGGTACTTGTCTTTCTCTGCCTGGCTTATTTCACTGAGCATAACACCCTCTAGCTCCATCCAAGTTGTTGCAAATGGTAGGATTTGTTTCTTTCATATAGCTGAATAGTATTGCATTGTGTATGTGTACCACCTCTTCTTTATCCATTCATCTACTGATGGACACTTACGTTGCTTCCTTATCTTGGCTATTGTAAATAGGGGTGCATATGTCTTTCTGAATCTGAGAAATTATATTCTTTGGGTAAATTCCTAGGAGTGGAATTCCTGGGTCAAACGGTATTTCTATTTTTAGTTTTTGAGGAACCTCCATATTGCTATCCACAATGGTTAAACTAGCTTACATTCCTACCAGCAGTGTAGGAGGTTCTCCACATCCTCACCAGCATTTGTTGTTCTTAGTCTTTTGGATGATGGCCGTCCTTACTGGTGTGAGGTGATATTTCATTATGGTTTTTATTTGCATTTCCCTGATAATTACTGATGTGGAGCTTCTTTTCATGTGCCTGTTGGCCATCTGAATTTCTTCTTTGGAGAATTGTCTCTTCATATCCTCTGCCCATTTTTTAATTGGGTTATTTGCTTTTTGGGTGTTGAGGTGTGTGAGTTCTTTATATATTTTGGATGTTAACCCCTTGTCAGATATGTTGTTTACAAATATATTCTCCCATACTGTAAGATGCCTTTTTGTTCTGTTGATGCTGTACAGAAGCTTTTTAGTTTGATGTTATCCCATGTGTTCATTTTTGCTTTTGTTTCCCTTGCTCGAGGAGATGTATTCAAGAAAAAGATGCTCATGTTTACATTCAGGAGATTTTTGCCTATGTTGTCTTCTAAGAGTTTTATGGTTTCATGACTTACATTCAGGTCTTTGATCCATTTCAAATTTACTTTTGTGTATGGCATTAGACTATTATCCAGTTTCATTCTCTTGCATTTAGCTCTCCAGTTTTGCCAACACCAGCTGTTTAAGAGACTGATTTCACCATTGTATGTAAATGGTTCCTTGATCATATGTTAATTGACCATTTATGCTTGGGTTTATATCTGGGCTCTCTAGTCTGTTCCATTGGTCTGTGGGTCTGTTCTTGTGCCAGTACCAAATTGTCTTGATTACTGTGGCTTTGTAGTAGAGCTTGAAGTTGGGGAGCATAATCTCCCCAGCTTTATTCTTCCTTCTCAGGATTGCTTTGGCTATTCGGTATCTTTTGTGGTTCCATATGAATTTTAGAACGATTTTCTCTAGTTCTTTGAAGAATGCTGTTGTTATTTTGATAGAAAATGCATTAAATCTGTAGATTTCTTTAGTCAGGATGGCCATTTTGACATATTAATTCTTCCTATCCATGAGCATGGGTTGTGTTTCCATTTATTGGTATCTTCTTTAATTTCTCTCATGAGTGTCTTGTAGTTTTCAGAGTATAGGTCTTTCAATTCCTTTGTTAGGTTTATTCCTAGATATTTTATTCTTTTTGATGCAATTTTGAATGGAATTGTTTTTCTGATTTCTCTTTCTGCTAGTTCATTGTTAATGTATAGGAATGCAACAGATTTCTGCATATTAATTCTGTATCCGGCAACTTTGCTGAATTCAGGTATTAGATCTAGTAGTTTTGGAGTGGATTCTTTAGGGTTTTTTATGTACAATATCATGTCATCTGCAAAGAGTGACAGTTTAACTTCTTTACCAGTCTGGATGCCTCTTATTTCTTTGTTTTGTCTCATTGCCATGGCGAGGACGACCAGAACTGTGTTGAATAAAAGTGGGGAGAGTGGACATCCTTGTCTTGTTCCCCATCTTAAAGGAAAGGCTTTCAGCTTCTTGTTAATTTTAAGTATAATGTTGGCTGTGGGTTTGTCATATATGGCCTTTATTATGTTGAGATACTTGCCCTCTATACCTATTTTGTTGAGAGTTTTCATCACGAATGGATGTTGAATTTTGTCAAATGCTTTTTCAGCATCTATGGAGATGATCATGTGGTTTTTGTCCTTCTTTTTGTTGATGTGGTGGATGATGATGATGGATTTTCTGATCTTGTACCATCCTTGCATCCCTGGATAAATCCTACTTGATCATGATGAATAATCTTTTTTTTGTTTTTTTAATTCAGTTTGCTAATATTTTGTTGAATATTTTTGCATCTATTTTCATCAGTGGTACTGCTCTTTAATTTTCTTTATTTGTGGTGTCTTGGCCTGGTTTTGATATTATAGTGATGCTGGCCTCAATGAATGAGTTTGGAAGTACTCCCTCTTCTTAGACTTTTGGAAAACTTTAAGGAGGATGGGTGGGTATCAATTCTTCACTAAATGTTTGATAAAAATCTACGGTGAAGCTCTCTGGTCCTGGAGTTTTGTTCTTAGGTAGTTTTTTGATTACCAATTCAATTTCATTGCGGGTAATTGGTCTGTCCATAATTTCTGTTTCTTTCTGGGTCAACCTTTGAAGGTTGTATTTTTCTAGAAAGTTGTCCATTTCTTCTAGGTTATCCAGTTTATTAGCATATAATTTTTCATAGTATTCTCTCATAATTCTTTGTATTTCTGTGGTGTCCGTAGTGATTTTTCCTTTCTCATTTCTGATTCTGTTTATGTGTGTAGACTCTTTTTTTCTTGATGAGTCTGGCTAGGGGTTTATCCATTTTGTTTATTTTGTCAAAGAACCAGCTCCTGCTTTCATTGATTCTTTCCATTGTTTTATTCTTCTCAATTTTACTTATTTATGCTCTAATCTTTTTAATGTCCCTCCTTCTGCTGACTTTGGGCCTCATCATAGTGTTTTGATATAGCTTTGTAGTATAGTTGAAGTCATGGAACATGACACACCTCCAGCTTTGTTATATCCTAAGATTGTTTTGGCTATTCAGGATCTTTTGTGGTTCCATTTAAATTTTAGGGTTATTTGTTCTAGTTCTGTAAAAATGCCATTAGTTTTTTGATGGGGATTACACTGAATCTGTAGATTGTTCTGAATAGTATGACTGTTTTAACAATATTAATTCATCCTATCCATGAGCATGGAGTATCTTTCCATTGATTTGTATCTTCTTCAATTTCTTCATCAATGTCTTATGATACAGGTTTTTCACCTCTTTGGTTAAATTTATTCCTAGGTATTTTTATCATTTTTATTGTTTTATATATTTGTGTTTTAATCAAATTGTGGGGAAGTGAACTTACACAACAATAATACAATAATGCTGTCTTTTGCATTTACCTACATGGTTATCTTTACTGGTGTTCTTTATTTGTTCTTTAGGCTCTGAGTTAGTGTATAGTATCTTTTTATTTCAGCCTGAAAAACTCTAACATTTCTTAAAGGACATGCTTACTAATAGACTAACTCTCAGCTTTCTTAACCCCCTAGTGATCTCTTAATTTCCTCTTAATTTTTGAAGAATAGTTTTGCTGGATATAGAATTCTTAATTGACAGCTGTTTTTCAGCACTTTAAATATGTTATTCCTCTGCCTTCTGGCCTCTAAGGTTTCTGCTTAGAAATTGGCTGTTAATCTTATTGAGGATCCCTTGTATTCATGAGTTATTTCTCCATTGTTGCTTTTGAGATTCTTTGTCTTCATCTTTTGAAAGGTTATTATAATGGCTCTTGGTGTGAATTTGAGTTTTTCTTACATGAAGTTAGTTGAGTTTCTTGCATGTGTAGATTTATGTATTTCATCAAATTGAATACTTTTCAGCCATTATTTTTTTAAATACTCTTTCTGCTCCTTGCTTTCATTCTGTGGGACTTTTATTTATTTTTTTATTAAGGTATCATTGATACACAATCTTATGCAGGTTTAACACAAACATTATAGTTACAACGTTCACCCATATTATCAATTCCCCCACACATACCCCGTTGCAGTCACTGTCCATCAGCAATATAAGATGCTATTGAGTCACTACTTGTCTTCTCTGTGCTATACTGCCTTCCCTGTGACCCCCCTACCTGATGTGTGCTAATCATAATGCCCCTTAAAACCCCCCTCCCTCCCACCCACCTTCCTCAACCCCTTCCGTTTGGTAACTGTTAGTCCCTTCTTGGAGTCTGTGAGTCTGCTGCTATTTTTTTCCTTCAGTTTTGCTTCATTGTTACACTCCACAAATGAGGGAAATCATTTGGTACTTGTCTTTCCCTGCCTGGCTTATTTCACTGAGCATAATACCCTCTAGCTCCATCCATGTTGTTGCAAATGGTAGGATTTGTTTTCTTCTTATGGCTGAATAATATTCCATAGTATATTGCCACATATTCTTTATCCATTCATCTACTGATCGACACTTAGGTTTCTTCCATATCTTGGCTATTGTAAATAGTGCTGTAATAAACATAGTCCCTGGGACTTTTTTTTAATGTTTATTTTGATATCATTAATCTACAATTAAATGAGTAATATTATGGTGATTACACTACCCCCTTCATCAGGTCCCCCACCCCCCAACCCCATTACAGTCACTGTCCATCAGCGTAGTGAGATGCCATAGAGTCACTACTTGTCCTCTCTGGGTTGTACAGCCTTCCCCGTGCCCCCCCAACATTACATCTGCTAATCGTAATGTCCCTTCTTCCTCCTTGTCCCTCCCTTCCCACCCATCCTCCCCAGTCCCTTTCCCTTTGGTAACTATTAGTCCGTTCTTGGGTTCTGTGAGTCTCCTGCTGTTTTGTTCCTTAAGTTTTTTTTTTCTTAGTTCTTATACTCCACATATGAGTGAAATCATTTGGTACTTGTCTTTTTCAGCTTGGCTTATCTCACTGAGCATAATATCCTCTAGCTCCATCCATGTTGTTGCAAATGGTAGGATTTGTTTTCTTCTTATGGCTGAATAATATTCCATTGTGTATATGTACCACATCTTCTTTATCCTGGGACTTTTATAATAAATGGATATGTCGGTCTTCTTTATGGTCTTCCAAAAGATAATTTTTTCATTCTTTTTCTTTCTGTTTTTCACACTTGATAGTATCAATTGTTCTATCTTTAAGTTCTGGTTCTTCTTCCTGTTCATATCTCCTGTTGAACCCCTTTTGTGATTTTTTAGTTTCAGCAATTGGGCTTTTCAGTGCCAGAATTTTTATTTGGTTCCTCTTTCTTTCTATTTGTTAAGATACCCTATTCCTGGTTGCCTTTAGTTATTTGTCCATGGTTTCCTTTAGCTCGCTAAGCACATTTAAGACAGTTTATTTAGTCATTGTTTAATAGATCCAATGTATTTCCTCAGTGATATTTTGTGTCATTTTCTTTATTCCCTGTGAATAGGCCATACTTTCCCTGTTTCTTTATGTACTCTGTAATTTTTTTTGTTGAAAAGTGGGTGTTTTGAAGGTTATAGTGTTACAACTCTGGAAATAAGATCCCCCCCACCTCCCGTCCCCCTGAGTTTGCTGCTGTAATTGTTTGGGCTTCAGTCACCCATGTATTTAGCGACTCCTTCAAACTATTTTAACAAAGTCTTTATTCTTGTGTGTGATCATTGAAACCCCCTTTCCACTTTCTCAGTGGTCAACCAGTGACAGATATTTCCTTAAGTGCTAAAAGTTAGCAGCTTCTTTTTTCACTATACATTCCCCTGCTTGTTTTTCTTAGATTTATGGTTCTGAAAAAGTTGTTTCTGATAGTTTTTGTGAACTTAATGGTTACTTCAGTGGAGGTGTAGTTTCATAGAGCTCCCTATGCTGCCATTTTTGGTGACATAAGCTGAATTCTTTTTTATGGAACATGATTCCTGTATTACCAGTTACTTATTGAAAAGTAAATGTTCATAAGTGCAATACCCTATATATCCATGGTATTTCTGTAAAGCTATCTTTATCCCTAATTCTTATCTTATTCCTGTTTATTAGTTCTGTAACAATTATATGCTATTACCTAAAACCTTAAATGTCTTAATTTAGAAGCAGCAACAATTACTGGTACAATTCCTCCAGGATTTTTCCTACTTGCATCTCAAAATTTAAACAGGTAGTATTTGTCTCATTTTAAAACTACTCTAAAATGATAATGTCATCTGTAAAGACTAGGTCCATCTGAAACAGCAATTGGAAATGCACCAAATATGCTGTTTCTTTTGAAATGTTTCTTCTATGAGAATTTTAAAGCACATTTCTCAGCTTCAGCACTAGGCCAGATAAATCTTTCTGTGGGTTGTCCTGAACACTGTAGGCTATTTCGTAGTAACCATGGTCTCTAAGCAGTAGATGCCAGTAGCATGCCTCCCCTAGTTAGGACAACCAGAAAATATACCCAGATATTGCCAAATATCTGGGGGCAAAATTGTTTTAAGATAGAGAACCACTGTTTTGAAGTAAAATTTCTGTCAAGACCATAATTGACTTATGTACTTCACTGGGAGAGACAATTTCTCCCTTTGCCCCTCATTTTACATAGTACTTACTAAGCTAGAATTCTCTAGTCAGGCAGTTCTCTTGACCATTAAGGAAAGATAATGGTGGAAAAGGTCTTTTCTCATTCATTGTTAGTACTATAGCTTCTTTGGGTTAAATGTGTTGTTTCATCCCAAATTGGTCAAATAGTTCACTGTATCCGGTCTGCACAACATTGGTTATTTCTTGCCTGGAATACCCAGATATTCAGTAGGAAAGTGATACCTTTATATCAGAGATTAAAACCATGGAGCCAGGTCAGTTATTTTTTTGTTGTTTGCTTATCTTCATCCTTTAAAGAAACACAAAATTATTCTAAAATAATTATTCAATATTTTGATGATAATATTTCAGTGATGTTTTATTATATTCTTTAAACGAAAACACATTTTTCTTAAAATTTATTTTTAGATGTACTCTCTGTAGCACATTCAAGCTCCAAATGATGTAAATTTCATATTGAATTTTCTCTTCTGTTAAGAAGAGTTAGGCATTGCCGTGTATAGTTTTATATTATTAAGACTAAATGAGGCTTCCTCCCCATCAAGTTTATAACTCTTGCAGATTCTGTGCAAGTTATTTGTATGTTTTATATCTTTGCTCTCTTTCCTAACAGACATTTAACAAATACCTCACTTGATTGTCCCGTAATCAGTTGATTCAGGGAAGGTAGCTAGTTGGAAAATAAAATTCAAAATACTTTACTCCTTGTGACTTAATCTTACAGAGCTGTTAAGTGATCATCTAGATTCTAGATTAATAAAAATGTTTTAATACCAAATCATTATATTAGGACTACTAAGAAATAACCTTGATTTCTAGTTTGCTATAGAGCAGATTAACAAATAAAATACCATATTTGAAAACTAACCAGCTTTGACTACAATGCTATAGTTTCTGAAAAGCTTTTGCTATAGTCTTAACTGCTTTTGCATGCTTTATACTACACTGTTCTAAAACAAACCTTAGTAATACTTGACTTGTACTTACTCAAATTAAACTTGAGGTATAGATGATAATTATAGGTGATTTTGAAGATAACTGTTTCATAGAATTACATAATGATCATTATCAGTTGATAAAGCTAACTGTGATAGGATCCAACCTATTTGGAATTTGTGGTTTGCAAATTATTTGTAAGAAACTGTTAGTAGTTGGTATGGAATCTTTGCTTCACTTTGTGTTTATATGAAATTTTAATTTTGTTTCTGTTTTTAGCTGTAGCACCAGTTGTACCAGATTTAAGCAGTGACATTGATACAAGTAACTTTGATGATTTAGAAGAAGATAAAGGAGATGAAGAAATATTCCCTATACCTAAAGCTTTTGTTGGCAATCAGCTACCTTTTGTAGGATTTACATATTATAGTAATCATAGGTAAGTATGTTAAACATTAGGGGTAGGTACTAATTTTGTTGTAGTCATATTATTTTCTTAGGGATATCTAAAAATCATTTTGAGAACATTTAAAGTAGATATAATGGTATATAAAGAGATGCCTTAATATGTCATTTTTCAACAATGCTTATCTAGAATTCACATTTAATTTCTTTCAGGCTCTTCCATATTTAGGATATTTTTCAGAAATTCTTTGCTGAATGATACACTATGTATCTTCAAGTTACAACAATTAGTAGGTTAAAACATTCTGCTCTTTTGGTTAATTTTGTTATCCAAAGAGTTATGGTTCTATAATTACATTTTGGATAAAATACAGTTTTCTAGCATTACATGACAATATTGATGTTACCAAAGGCCTATAATTTTTAGTTCTTCGAAAATTAAATTATTCCTCCCAAAAACCACTAAATAATTCCTTCTCAAAACCACTAAACCAAAAAATGAGTTCACTGTGTCTTATAGCATGTAAGACCTTGTAACCTGGGCAAATAATTTTTTATATGTCCTTGTGACCTTTAACCTTTTGTGCCTCCATTTCCTCAAAAATAGGGGTGATGATGATGATAATATTTGTCTCATAGGATGATTATAAGGGTTAGTTAAATCGAGACACAGTAAACCATTTAGAACAATGCTTTGCATGGAGTAAGTACTCAATATTAACTATTATTATCATTAGCAAGTTGGCTTATCAAATGAACTTGAGATATAAGTTAAACATTTAACATTGTTTCAGCATTCTGAGCATTCCTTCATTCAAAAGACATTACAACTTACTATTTTATCAGCTCTATACCAAGCCCCAAGGTGCAGGGAGAAGAATGAATAGGATATAATACTTATTCTTGAGATGCTCATATCATAGTAAAGAAATGGATAAATTGTACAATATAGGTTGTAAGTGCTACACAATAGAAAACTAAGCAAAGTTCTATAACAATAAAATAGAGTAAACCATATGGCACATTTACTGTGTGTGTTAATTACTTACTAAATTTATTTTAAAATATGTATTTTTAGTCAAATGATGCTCCTAGAGTGGTATTAGATATTTGAATCACTTGGAGTAATTATTAAATTTGAGGTTATAGCTATCCTTATTTTAAAGTAAAACATCTCGCCCTTTCAGTCAAAATCTTTCTGTAAGACTCAGTTCAGGTCAAGTTTTGAAAACAAGAAGGCATTTTAGTCCTGCTTTATAAAACTTCTCCAGTAACCCAACTGTAAGACAATACTGAACATTTTATTGCATTACCAACCAGGGAGGTAGTGCTTGAGTTGGACCCTCAGTGAAGTCCAGTATTTTGATCCTTTTTCCCCATCCTTTGTGAGTATAATATTGGAGCTGTTTTGCATTGAAATACAGACAGAAGCTTCAAAGTGGTTTTTGCTAAAGCATCCTTTCAAATTTTTATATTTTTATCAATTATTCTCTGGCTTGGTTTTTGAAACAGTCAAGATGTTGATATAAACAACCCTTAGTGTTTCTGGATTTTCTGTAGTTAATAGCTAAGTATTTTATTTAGGTTTATCTATACAAAGGTAATCTCTTAAGTAAATATTATAGATACTATTTGTACTACATTGTCATGCAGATGATTGTTGTCTCTGGTTTTCCCTTGATTGATCTGTTATGTATCCCAAACTAATTTCTAAGTTTCTTAAAAGTAGAAATTATACTCTGTTCTTAAGTACAACCACCTTATTAATACAGTGTTATTTAGTAATTGCTTATTATGAAAATGGTCAAAGATATAATTGATTTTAAGAATCAGGAAAATATGGATTAGCCATGCTGTAATATGTAAGTATAATTTTGATTTACTGGTATGAAATAGAAAACTTGAAATTCTTACTCCTGAAATCCAAATATGCTTTCAGTTAATAAGAGCAAAGATCCTTATTGATGAGGTATAGCTAAATTAAAAATATTTTTTAAAACAGCCTTAAATTTTTAGCTACACTCTTAACAATATAACACCTCTTTCATAAAAAGTTACTTAACTGATCAGATTCTATATGAAAGCAAAAATATAATATGCAAAAGAACCTTGAACAGAAAAAAAAGATAGGACATGGAAGAATGAACGGACGTATGGCATCCTTGTATTTCCAGTGCTGCTTTCAGAGAAACTTACCTTGGCAGAAAGCTAAATACCAACTTCAGTTATATAGGATTTTACATTTAGAAGATAACTTAGAGATCAGATAGTCTGAACTCCTATTTCAGACTTCATTGCTATATGCTTTTATTTACATTACATAATGCAGAATCTCATACTGAATTTCTGAGACAATAGTGGAATCATGTTGGTAGAATTTGTTATTTCTTACATGGGAACTTTACAAACCTGCAACATAGCACCTGTTTATTTGGTTCTCCGTTTTATCTGAGTAATTTTCCAAGGAAAATATAGCAAGTGACATATTTTCCTGCTGTTTTCTTTTGGAGCACTCTTACATATGCTTAATGGTAGTTAAAAGACACTTGATTATCTTCTCTTCTTTCTCTATTAATATCTACCGCATTAACAGCTGGCCCATGGCAGCTATGAAGTATACTGTAGCTATTTGATATCTTAAGAGAATTCTACTGGATACCCAAGGTGGAGACCGTAGTGTTAGTGGTGGAGTACTACTGGTGGTAACTGGAGCCTGAGAGAGGAGGCAGCAGCATCACTGACCGTTACATACGTTTGCTAGCTTAGAAAAACTTTTTCATGTGACCTACTTAGATCTGTGTCATGATCTCATATGTAAAGATCATTAATATATTTATATGTAATTCTAACTTTATACTGTATTTAAAGAACCCTGCAAGGCTTGGAGTCTCAGAAGATTAGCAGAAGATCACTGGAACTTTAGTTCTGTTATTTCAACCACTTAGGCAAAAACTCTTACTAACTTGTTTGCCCAGAAAGGCAATATCTTTCTTGGCTGAGGGGTAGTCGAGGCAGGCGGACAAATTGTGCACATGTCTGCAGAAGTCAACAATTACTTATCCCCAGTCCCCAATCCCAAACCTCTTAAAAGCTGAAAGTTTTTTAGTGATTTGTTTGGTGGCAAAACCTGCCATAACCTGCTTTCATGGCCAAAAATCTAATAATCCTAATAATCTGAGACTGTTTATGGCTTTTATTTATTCTGCTTGGTATGAATATTCATGTGTTCTGCTGCAGGAATCGTAAGGTACATGATTTCAGAATGCTGTTTCAGACCTGAGAGTTTTATTTAGTATTTATCATTTCTGTGTTATGTTTCTGAAATAAAGAATTAGGAACCTGCACTCAATTTTTAAAAAGCAGAGCAAATCCAATACTGAACAAAAAATAGGCATGTTGTACTTGTTATTGGTTATAATTGGATGTTAAAGAGTTTTTTGTTTTGTTTACTTTTAAAAACTTCTCCTAGATACTTGTCTTCAGCTAATCCTAATGATAATAGAACTAGCTCCAATGTGGATAAAAGCTTGGTAGGTATTCTCTTATTGTTATTTTTTAAAAGTTTTGTGGATAATATATTTTGTATGCATATTAAGTAAAAATGTATTGCTTCTGAATGTGTAGTTAGTGAATTTACGTTTTTACAGAACTTTTAACTTACTGTCTCCTTCCTGTTTGATTTCTTGCCTGAATATCAAATGGGATATTGTATCTAGATGCAGTTATTAAACTATAAATTTTTATACTGATTGACAGTGGTGGTCTTTCTAATCTTTGAAATTAGGAGTTTATGACAAATCAGTGTGGGATGGGACAATCAAAGGGTTTTGATCACACCAAAAGATTTAAATGAAGAGATATGATAAAATGTACACAACATAAAATTTACTTCTTGAACCATTTTTAAGTATATATAGTTCAGTGGCATTAAACACCTTCACACTTTTATACAACCATCACCACCATTCATCTCCAGAATTTTTTCTTCATCCCAGACTAAAACTCTATACCCATTAAACTCTCTCTTTCACCCCTCTCAGCACCTTGTAGCCACTCTACTACTTCCTGTCTATGATTTTGACTATTCTAGGTATCTCATATAAATGGGATCATATGCAGTATTTTAATTTTTTGTGATTGTTTTATTTCACTTAGCCATAATGTCCTGAAGGTTCATCTATGTTGTATCATTTATCAGAATTTCATTCCTTTTTAAGGCTAAAAATAGTCTATTGTATGTGTATACCATATTTTGCTTATTAATTAAAAGAACAGAGCTTAATGAAAGAACTAGTAATGCTGTGAGCAGGGTCAAGAGGAGCTATAAAGGGTGCTGAAGCGCCCATCCATTGCTCCTAGTCTGAAGGGACAAGGAGAGACAAATCTTGTCACCACAACTCAGAGAAAGCCTAGAATCATGAAGGAAGAGCATAGAACACTGCCAGACCACCTGAAGGCAAAAAAAACCCCAATACTTGTTTCTCCCATCTTCTCATTTCCTGCTGGTGTCTCCCATAGGCCGAAACCAACCTTAAAATTATAGGGCAGTGGAACCCAGGTAATGCAGTCTATAGATTTCAAGGCAAACAAGGGCAGAGGATGGATCTTCAAGGCTAGAAGGGGAGAGAGAACAGATAGAGAATAACCAGTATAGTCAGCAGCATCTAATTTGTCCGCTGAAAATTGCTGTGGAAAGTAATATTAGAGGGTCCTTTCTCTTGTTCATACAGCTCATGTTCATGAGGCAGAGGCTTAAAAACACTTATTTGCCTACATTTGAGGAGGTCCTTTTGGATCAACCAGGACTTTATTTAAAAATAGCAGAATTTATTATCTGGCTATCCTTAGGGCGTTTTTTTGAACTCTTTGTGTACTACAGCCTACATATTTTCCACTGAGGAGGGGACTAGGTAGCAATCATTTTTTAAGAGCTGGTGTAGTTCTTCTCTTTTTCTTTGATGTATTTATTCTTATATGTAAGAGAACCCATGAGGGGAAGGGAAAGTGAGAAAATAGGTAATGAACTGTGAGAACCTGTTAGCTGTTTTGGCCACCATTCTTTTTTTTTTTTTTAAGTATCATTGATATACAATCTTATGCTCAGGTTTCACATGAGCAACATTGTGGTTACTATATTCCCCCCTATTATCAAGTCCCCACTTCATACCCCATTACAGTTACTGTCCATCAACATAGTAAGATGCCATAGAGTCACTACTTCGCTTCTCTTCTCTATGCTATACTGCCTTTCCTGTGCCCTCTCTATATTATGTGTACTAATCATAATACCCCTTAATTTCCTTATACCTCCCTTCCCACCCACCCTCCTCAACCAAACCCTTTCTCTTTCATAACCGCTAGTCCATTCTTGGAGTCTGTGAGTCTGCTGCTGTTTTGTTCCTTCAGTTTTTGCTTTGATGTTATACTCCACAGATCAGTGAAATCATTTGGTGCTTGTCTTTCTCCGCCTGGCTTATTTCACTGAACATAATACCTTCTAGCTCCATCCATGTTGTTGAAAATGGTAGGATTTGTTTTCTTCTTATGGCTGAATAGTATTCCATTGTGTATATGTACCACATCTTCTTTATCCATTCATCTACTGATGGACACTTAGGTTGTTTCCATTTCTTGGCTATTGTAAATAGTGCTGCAATAAACATAGGGGTATGTCTTTTTGAATCTGTGATCTTGTTTTCTTCGGATAAATTCTTAGGAGTGGAATTCCTGGGTCAAATGGTATTTCTATTTTGAGTTTTTTGAGGAACCTCCATATTGCTTTCTACAATGGTTGAACAAACTTGCATCCCCACCAACAGTGTAGGAGGGTTCCCCTTTCTCCACATCCTCACCAGCATTTGTTGTTGCTTGTCTTTTGGATGTTGGCTGTCCTAACTGGTGTGAGGTGATATTGCATTGTGGTTTTAATTTGCATTTCCCTGATGATTTAGTGATGTGGAGCATCTTTGCATGTGCCTATTGGCCATCTGAATTTCTTCTTTGGAGAACTGTCTGTTCAGATCATCTGCCCATTTTTTAATCAGGTTATTTGCTTTTTGGGTGTTGAGGCATGTAAGCTCTTTATATATTTTGGATGTTAACCCCTTATCGGATATGTTGTTTGTGATTATATTCTCCAATACTGTAGGATGCCATTTTGTTCTGCTGATGGTGTCCTTTGCTATACAGAAGCTTCATAGTTTGATGTAGTCCCACTTGTTCATTTTTGCTTTTGTTTCCCTTGCCCAAGGAGATATGTTCATGAAAAAGTTGCTCATGTTTATATTCAGGAGATTTTTGCCTATGTTGTCTTCTAAGAGTTTTATGGTTTCATGACTTACATTCAGGTGTTTGATCCATTTCCAGTTTACTTTTGTGTATGGAGTTAGACAGTAATCCAGTTGCATTCTCTTAGGTATAGCTGTCCAGTTTTGCCAATACCAGTTGTAGAGGCTGTCATTTCCCCATTGTATGTCCATAGCTCCTTTATCATATATATATGTATTGGCCATATATGTGTGGGTTTATATCTCTATATACTCTATATTCTATTGATCTATGGGTCTGTTCTTGTGCCAGTACCAAATTGTCTTGATTACTGTGGCTTTGTAGTAGAGCTTGAAGTTGGGGAGCGTAATCCCCCCTTATTCTTCCTTCTAAGGATTATTTTGGCTATTCAGGGTCTTTTGTGGTTCCATATGAATTTTAGAACTATTTGTTCCAGTTCGTTGAAGAATGCTGTTGGTATTTTGATAGGGATTGCACTGAATCTGTATATTGCTTTAGGCAGGGTTGGCCAACCTTTTCTTTTAAATTCTCATCCCAATAGAGCTATTTACCAAGTTATGTAGCTAATACGGGCTCAGAAATTTAAAAAATAATAGCACCTTTGACTTAGGGAAAGTTACAGTAGGAGCTGCTATACCAGTTCTCACTGTATTTCTTATCTGTGAGATTAGTGGTACATAGTACTTAAGAAGACATTCAATAGAACCATGTTTTCTTTGAGCTGATCTTGTTCAGTGATGATTGCTATAAGTTTCTGTCAGTGGCTGCTACCTTTTATCTGTTGCTCTGGTAGATCATTGGGAAGAAGAAAACTGCATAACTATGATTTCTTTTAACCTAGAACCAAGTACAACAGTCAACTAATTAAATTTTTAACTCTTCCTTGAAAGCCTTCCAGCAGAGATGCCAAAAAACAACCTTGCAATTGCCAAATACAATAAATAATTTTCACTCCTGTCTTTTCTTTTTTGCTGCATTGATACTGACTAATCCTTCCTTGGAGCTTCAGGGTTTTATAACTCTTTCATATTCCTATTATTTCCTTCTTTTATCTTCCTGCCTCTTTGGATTTTATTTTCAGTCCTCTTTGCAGGATCTCCTCCCCCACCCTTTCCTTCATTCCTCCTCTAATTATTAAATGCTTCTCAAGATGGTTCTGATCCTGGCTGTCTGCTCCTTTTTTATAGGTAAGTTCATGTATGTCAGCTTGCGCCTCTCAGCTCCAGACCTGAATCTCTTCTCTTTCTCTTACTAGGTTTCTCTTCCTGCATATCCCTCAGGCACCTCAGCCTAGGCCAAAGCTAAACTCAGTTTTCCTCACTTGGTCTCCTGCCCAGCAGTTCTTACTGTTTTACCAATCTTTTGTAATGGTACTTTGTTATTTCGAATCAGTTGTTAGGTCATACTTTTTGAATTGACACAGTTAGCCATTTCTTCCTCTTCATTCTTACAGCTTCTGCCTATATATACTCCTTTGCCTGAATTGCCTGAGTAGCCTGCTAACCGCTTGCTTTGTCTGTAATTTCTCTGCTTTCTAATCTATTCACCTTACTACTGAAGTGATGATAATAAAATCCCAACATCATGTCATTTCCTTTTCAAAATGCTTATTGGTCAAAGTCCCCAACTCCTGTTTTTGCATACAAGGATCATGGTCCCATTCACCTCTTCAGAATCTATGTGACTCATTCTCTCTGCTATGTTTTGTTCTCTGCATATATTTGATTTCTTCCCATTTCCAAAACACATCATATTTTATTCTGCCACTCTACTTTTGGATTCATTCATTCTGGCTAAAATGCCTTCCTTCTACCACCTTCTCTGCTTGGTAAGTATCTCTCGTCTTGTAGGTCTCATCTCAAAAATTACATCTTCCTGGCTGAATTAATATGGCCTTTTCTCTTTTTCAAAATACCTTATATATAATTTTATCATTTACCACATTATATTGTAATATTTCTGTATATGTCTGGTTTATCCTAAGTTCTTTTTACCGTCCCATTCCTCTGTGCTTCATTGTTTAACTATTAGTTTCATGAGAACAGGACCAAATCTTTTTAATTTTTATATTACTTGTGTCTACCACAGTGCCTAACATATTTTTAGGTGTTTAAAAAAGTGCTTGTTAAATTAATAGAAAAAATTTCAGAGAGAAAGGAAAAGGGTACGATTGAACCAAATAATTAAATGGTAACATAAACTTGATATTTTTTAATTCCTTGAATTTTCTTAGTAGTATGAGTTTTGTTTTTAATTAAAGCAGGAAAATTTGCAAAAAACCATTTATAAGCTGGAAGAACAGCTGCATAATGAAATGCAATTAAAAGATGAAATGGAGCAGAAGTGCAGGTAAGAATATGCTCTAATTACAATCTTTTCACATTAAAAGTTGTATAGCCAATGCTTATTTTAAGGGTTGCACACTATAGACACTTAAAATAGAAGTAAGAAGACAGAAAGTTGCTACTGATGAATGTCTTGGTGAGTATAGGAAAGTATTATGTTGACATTAGTTATAGATGTATTTTCCTCAGAATATTTAAAGTGCATTTGCTCCCAGGAGTCTTTATTAAAAAACTATAGGGCTGATTCACTTATTGCCTGATTTTCCTATTTTAACTAGCCAAGTAAAACGGCAAATTAGTTTATATTAAATAAGGTGCTTTTTAAAATGTAAATGTTGTTGAAGATTAAAATTCACTACATTTTTGATGCAGACATTCTAATTCCACTGCGATTCTCTAGAGCAATGACTCAGAATTTTTTCCTATGAGTCTAAATCTAATAACAGCCTGTATGGTTATGAAAATATAGAATGATTAAGATTATTTTAGGTAATCTAGCACAATGCCTTAGTGGTAATATTGAATAAACAAAATTAAGTTAGACAGATTATTCAACAAATGGAATTGGGAAACTGACAATATTGTGAACTGGGGTGAGAAAACAAGTAAAATTCTCACTGTATACCATTCCTGATGATTAAATAGTTGAGTATGTAGTACATACTTTTTTTTAGGAAAGCCCCTAAATACAAGCAAATAGTTAACTGATCTAGAATTTGGGAGGAATTTCAAGGCATAAAATATGGAAATACGGGGAGGAAATGGAAATACATAAATGTGGAGAAGTTTCTACATCCAAAAAATGTTATAATCAAAATTAAAACACAAATGACAAACCTGGTAGTAGTTAGTGGTGGTGGTGAGGATCAATTTGAGCAAGAAATAAGAATGGCCAAAGTGCCCTATAATCATGAAAATTTGTGGGGAAGCCTGAGATGATGCTGGGAAGGTCAGCAGAGTATAGATCTTAGAGGACTTTGTTTTAACAACCTAACAAATTTGGAATTTAATTTAAGGGTGATGGAAAAACATCACAAGTTATTAAACTTAATAAATAAATAAAATCTGATCAAATATGCTTTTTAGAAAGAACTCTGGTTAGCTGACACTACTTGTATTTATTCAACTTAATAGGAGTAAGGGAGGAAGATGAGTCAAGGATGATTCCCAGGTGGTGTATTTTACTTAAAGGTGTTGAGAGGAGAAACCATTTGGTATTATGGGTTGGGGTGTGGAGCAGAGGGAATGAGTTTAGTTTGGGACATGCTGAATGAGGTATTTGATGGCACATCCAGACGAAACATTGCATGTATAGATTTGAAGCTCAGAATTTTTCGTAGAGCCAAAGAAAACAAATTGTGATGGAGATACTAACTATACTTTCAGTTTATCTCAAAAATTTCCCTAAGATGTCAAGTGCTACATTTACTGATTTATATATGTCACCTTTCCCTTCATTACTTAATCATGGATTAAAGATTAAATGGCTATTTTTTATTTAGTAGCAAGTATTGCATGAGGGAGTTCAGGGATCCTTAGCCTGGAATCCATAGACCCACCCCCAGAGTTCATGGATGAAATTTGAGGTCCCTTAAAGTTAGATGAGAAAAAGTGAGTATTTTCTCTAACTTAATTCAGGATTTATTTCCATTGTGAATATAGGAAATAACCCACAGTTTTTAGCAGTAACTTGGAAATTTTTTTATTACCTATAGAAATCATAAATATTTTTCTTCTGTTATAGTTATTAAATATAAATATCATTTATGCTCATCACTATTTAGAAACTACTGATACTTGGTCTTGTGATTTAGTATATTAATAAAACGCATAGTACTGAATCATGCACTTAAAAATTTTTATGACTGTATTTCAGTATAATTTTGGCTTCTTTTAATCCTATGTATGTTGTTATTTCATGCTTTTAAAAATATTCTGAGAAAAGGTCATAGGTCTCACCAAACTGTCAAAGGGACCCACAGTACCAAAAGGGTTAAGAAATATTTCTTAAATGAAAAAGTAAGGATTGTGGTGTTTCACCCTGGGCAATAAAAACATAAACATTTTTCTAATCTATATTGCTTTTGTTTTACAGAACTTCAAACATAAAACTAGACAAGATAATGAAAGAATTGGATGAAGAGGTACTTTTTGTTTTCTAATAGGAAAGTTTTCCTTTCCTTTCTGATAGGAAGTTTTGAATATAACATTCTCAAAATGATAAAATTATAATTGTCTTACCCTCTTTAAGATTATTTTGTTTTATAAGAAAATTGCATTTGACCTTTATAGGTTGAAGTATGGAACAGAACCAGAGTTGTGATGAAAGTCTCACTTTGGAGGTTCAAGTGATACAGATAAAGTTATACTTTAGTTTCCTTTGTACAGCTTTATTCTAGAACAATATTGAAATTTTAGCACATAAATCTCATTTCAGTAGTTCTTTATAGTTGAAAGTGAAAAACAGGCAAGAGAATCAAGAGATCAGAAATTAAATTTGGTGCTATAACAGAGACAAACAGGAAAGAGGATAGAACACAATTTAAAAAGGGCTGATAGTAACAAAATTTCATGTGATCAAGTGGGAAATATTTTTATTTTAGAATTGTTCATGTTTTCCATGTTTCCTCATCACCTAGCAAGAAGTTTTTATTGTCAGGGATACACAACGTAAAAATATATAATAAATTTTCATTCCTCTTGGTCAACTTGCAAATGTCTTTCTACTGTGCATATGAAGAGTCCCCTAAAAAGGAATACACTATTTCTTCTCATTGATTACTTCTTTTGTTCTTTAGATTTAATCTTGCTGATGATTTTTGGGCTGCCTTAAATTTTCTCTTCTCTCAAGAAATAGTATCTGTCAGTGTTTGTTTTTTAATTTGTAGCTTTGGATATACATGTAGTCATCTCAGAAGATTGAGAAAATATTTTGCCAATTTACTGTTGGTCAGTGTTTACTTCGCCTAACACTATCTCTTTAACTCTAAGAACTTACGAAATCCTTTTTGCTATCCTTCATTTTTTATCTCATTTCTAAAACACACAGAAAATTCAAGTGTGCAAGGTTTAACCTATGCAGCTTTCCAAATTCAAGTAGAGTGGGAGATCTTAATTATAAAATTAGAATAGTCCTGCTTCTGGAAAGATCAGAGCTTCTAGCAAGTCAGAAAATTTTTACACAGTAACTGCTCTACTCAGCCAAACACAGCATAAAAAATATAACCCCACCAAAAGATGGCGGAGTGAGAGGTGAGACAGAGGTTTCCTCCTAAAACTGCATATAATACAAAAATTTAATTTATACAACCAATCCTGAAAGAGCAACAGGAAAGAGGACCGCACCAAACTGCATACACCTGGAGAAAAGAATAAACCTCATGGAACAGGGTAACGTGCCAAAGCCATGTCCCGGCGGGACCCAAGCCCATCCATCACCCCAGCTCACCAGCGGGAGGAAGAGAAACAGAGTAGGAAGGGAGTGGAGGCCAGGGACTGCTAGATACTTAACTCCGGGGATCTGATCTGGGAGCACAAACGTACATTTCATGGTGTTTTCATGGTACTCTTGTGATTAGGGTGTTGGAAAACTAAGACAGGTGGAATATCTGGAGAACCTGAGATTCCAGCCGCTTGTGGAAAGCAGGGACCCATATCTGGATACTCTGGGAAAAAAGAAAGGTGGGCACTCTGAGAGACCTCATAACAGCAAGAGGGCTGCTAAAGGGGCAAGGATTGCACAAAGCTTACTGCTCAGGAGAAAGGACAGGTAGACAAAATTGTCCAGGTGCACTCTGCCCAGCAGGTTGGGAATTTTCACGATCTTCAGGAGCTCCAGATCCCTGGCTAGCTACACAGCTCCAAGGCCCCCTTCCATGACACACGGTCTACTATGCCTTTCCCCTGGCCAGCCCCACCTGGCTCGCAAACCGGCAAATCCTGCTCTGGCATTAGGCCATCCAGAGGGAAGCCCCATCTATAGCAGCTACAAACGCAAAGCAGAGAGGCTTATACCTGTGTGCTCGGCCCACTGGTTCTGACATTGGAGACAGGCATAGCAGCTGGGAAGCAGAAAACAGCTCTTTCCTCCCCCCAGGAACGAGTACCACTCCCCTGAAACCCCTGACATTGTTTCAGGGGCTGAGCAGCTTCAGAGAGGAGAGCTTCTGGGCACTAGAGGGCACCATACACAAATACGAAATGCAAAAGGAACCTGGTTCAAAGTAAAATTATGAATACAACTCCTGAGAAAGATTCAAATGAAATCGACCTTATGTAGCTGCCTAAAAGGGATTTCAAAATAAAAATCATTAACATGCTCATGGAGGTACAGAAAAATATTCAAGAACTCAGGAACAATTCCGGTCGGAGATCTAATCATTACACAACACACTATCAGAAATGAAGCATACAATCGAAAGTTTAAAAAGCAGGTTAGAGACAGTGAAGGGCACAATAAATGAAATACAAATTAGAGAAGAGGAATACAAAGAAGCACGGAGAGAAAAAAGGATCTCTAAGAATGAAAGAATATTGAGAGAACTGTGAGACGAATCCAAACGAAACAATATTTGCATTACCCGGGTACCAGAAGAAGAAAAGAGAGAAAAGGGAATAGAAAGTGACTTTGAGGAGGTAATTGTAGAAAACTTCCCCTATTTGGGGGAGGAGATAATCTCTCAGGCCATGGAGATGCACAGATCTCCCAACACAAGGGACCCAAAGAAGACAACACCAAGACATGTAGTAATTAAAATGGCAAAGATCAAGGATAAGGACAGACTATTAAAAGCAGCCAGAGAGAGAAATAATATCACATACAAAAGAAAGCCTATCAGGCTATCAGAATTCTCAGCAGAAACGTTACAGTCCAGAAGGGAATGGCAGGATGTATTTAAGGCAATGAAGCAGAATGGCTTCAAACCAAGAATACTTTATCTGGCAAGGTTATCATTTAAATTTGAAGGACGGATTAAGCAATTTCCAGATAAACAAAAGGTAGGAGAATTTACCTCCCACAAACCATCTCTACAGTGTATTTTGGAGGGACTGCTATAGATGGAAGTGTTTCTAAGGTTTAATAGCTGTCACCAGAGGTAATAAAACCACATTAAAGAAAGTAGAACAGTTAATTACTAATCAAATGCAAAAATTAAATCAACTAT
Source organism: Smutsia gigantea (assembly GCA_032199065.1). Lineage (NCBI taxonomy): Eukaryota > Metazoa > Chordata > Mammalia > Pholidota > Manidae > Smutsia > Smutsia gigantea. Next base: position 177,137 of record JAVSCE010021206.1, on the reverse strand, counting down.
CCCCAAGGTCAATCAAGGGATTGACAAAGAGTACAGATAAAGAATGGAGGAGGAAGAAAAAGAAAAAAACCTTAATACTGTGTTTTTAATAGCTGATTGAGTTAAGTTAGACTCTTAGATACTAAGAAAGTTAACCTTGAACCTTTGGTAACAACAAATCTAAAGCCTGCAATGGCAATAAGTACATACCTGTCAATAATCACCCTCAATGTAAATGGTCTGAATGCACCAATCAGAAGACATAGAGTGACCAAATGGATAAAAAACAAGACCCATCTATCTGCTGCCTACAAGAGACTCACTTTAAACCCAAAGGCATACACTGACTAAAAGTGAAGGGATGGAAAAAGATATTTCATGCAACTAATAGGGAGAAAAAAGCAGGAGTTGCAGTACTTGTACCAGACAAAATAGATTCAGAACAAAGAAAAGGCACAAGAGACAAAGAAAGACATTACATAATGAAAAGGGGTCAATTCAACAAGAAGATATAACCTTTATAAATACCTATGCACCCAGCACAGGAGTACCTACATTTGTAAAACAAATACTAACAGAATTAAAAGGGGAAATAGAATACAATGCATTCATTCTAGGAGACTTCAACACACCACTCACTCCAAAGGACAGATCAACCAGACAGAAACTAAGGAGACAGAAGCACTGAATACCACATTAGAACAGATGAACCTAACAGACATCTGCAGAACTCTAGACCCAAAAGCAGCAGAATACACATTCTTCTCAAGTGCACATGGAACATTTTCAAGAATAGATAATATCCTAGGCCACAAAAAGAGCCTCAGTAAATTCAAAAAGATTGGAATTGGGCCAGCCAGTTTCTCAGACCACAAAGGTATGAAACTAGAAATAAGTCATGCAAAGAAAGTGAAAAATCCCACAGACACATGGAGGCTTCACAACATGCTCCTGAATAACCAGTGGATCAATGACCAAATAAAAACAGAGATGAGGCAATATATGGAGACAAATGACAACAATAATTCAACACTGTAAACTCTGTGGGATGCACAAAGGCTCTTCTAAGAGGAAAGTACATAGCAATACAGGCCTACTTCAGGAAAGAAGAACAATCCGATACCAGCAGTCTAAACTCACAATTAATGAAACTAGAAAAAGAAGAACAAATGAGGCCCAAAGTCAGTAGAAGCAGGGACATAATAAAGATTTGAGCAGAAAGAAATAAAATCAAGAAGAATAAAGCTAGAAAGAATCAATGAAAGCAGGAGCTGTTTCTTTGAAAAAATAAACAAAATAGTTAACCCTTATGCAGATCTATCAAGAAAAAAAGAGTCTACACACATAAGCAGAATCAGAAATGAGAAAGGAAAAATCACTACAGAAACCACAGAAATAGAAAGAAGTGTAAAAGAAAACTATGAAAAATTATATTCTAACAAACTGGATAAACTAGAAGAAATGGACAGCTTTCTAGAACAATACAACCTTCCAAGGCTGACCGAGAAAGAAACAGAAAATCTGAACAGACCAATTACCAGAAACGAAATTGAATTCGTAATCAAAAAACTACTTAAGAACAAAACACCTGGACAAGATGGCTAATTTACTGCTGAATTTTTTTAAATAATTTATTTTGCTATCATTAATCTACAATTACATGTTCAATATTATGGTTATTAAACTACTCCCTTCATCAGGTCCCCCCCACCAACCCCATTGCAGTCACTGTCCATCAGCGTAGTGAGATGCTATAGAGTCACTACTTGTCTTCTCTGAGTTGTCCAGCCCTCCCCGTGCCACGCCAACATTACATCTGCTAATCGTAACACCCCTTTTTCCCCTTATCTCTCCCTTCCCACTCATCCTCCCCAGTCCCTTTCCCTTTGGTAACTATTAGTCCGTTCTTGGATTCGGTGAGTCTGCTGCTATTTTCTTCCTTTAGTTTTTTTCTTTGTTCTTATACTCCACAAATGAGTGAAACCATTTGATACTTGTCTTTTTCGGCTTAGCTTATTTCACTGAGCATAATACCCTCTAGCTCCATCCATGTTGTTGCAAATGGTAGGATTTGTTTTCTTCTTATGGCTGAATAATATTCCATTGTGTATATGTACCACTTCTTCTTTATCCATTCATCTACTGGTGGACACTTAGGTTGCATCCATTTCTTGGCTATTTTAAATAGTGCTGTGATAAACATAGGGGTGCATATGTCTTTTTCAAAGTGGGCTGCTGCATTCTTAGGGTAAATTCCTAGGAGTGGGATTCCTGGGTCAAATGGTATTTCTATTTTGAGTTTTTTGAGGAACCTCCATACTGCTTTCCACAATGGTTGAACTAATTTGCATTCCCACCAGCAGTGTAGAAGGGTTCCCTTTTTTCCACATCCTCGCCCACATTTGTTGTTGTTTGTGTTTTGGATGTTGGCCATCCTCACCGGTGTGAGGTGATATCTCATTGTGGTTTTAATCTGCATTTCTCTGATGATTAGCGATATGGAGCATGTTTTCATGTGCCTGTTGGCCATCTGAATTTCTTCTTTAGAGAAGTGTCTATTCATGTCCTCGGCCCATTTCTTAATTGGATTATTTGCTTTTTGTTTGATAAGGTGCATGAGTTCTTTATATTTTTTTGATGTCAACCCTTTATCAGATACGTCATTTATGAATATATTCTCCCATACTGTAGGATGTCTTTTTGTTCTACTGATGGAGTCCTTTGCTGTACAGAAGCTTTTCAGCTTGATATAGTCCCACTTGTTCATTTTTGCTTTCCCGTGGAGATATGTTCATGAAGTCGCTCATGTTTATGTTCAAGAGATTTTTGCCTATGTTTTTTTCTAAGAGTTTTATGGTTTCATGACTTACATTCAGGTCTTTGATCCACCTTGAGTTTACCTTTGTGTATGGGGCTAGACAGTAGTCCAGTTTCATTCTCTTACATGTAGCTGTCCAGTTTTTCCAACACCAGCTGCTGAAGAGGCTGTCATCTCTCCATTGTATATCCAAGTCTCCTTTATCAAATATTAATTGACTGTATATGTTTGGGTTAATGTTTGGATTTTCTATTCTGTTCCACTGGTCTGTGGGTCTGTTTTTGCGCCAATACCAAATTGTCTTGATTACTGTGGCTTTGTAGTAGAGCTTGAAGTCAGGGAGCATAATTCCCTCTGTTTTATTCCTCCTTCTCAGGATTGCTTTGGCTATTCGGGGTCTTTTGTGGTTCCATATGAATTTTAGAATTATTTGTTCCAGTTCATTGAAGAAAGCTGTTGGTATTTTGATAGGGATTGCATTGAATCTGTAGATTGCTTCAGGTAGTATAGCCATTTTGACAATATTTATTCTTCCTAGCCAAGAGCATGGGATGCATTTCCATTTGTTAGTGTCCTCTTTAATTTCTCTTAGGAGTGTCTTGTAGTTTTTAGAGTACAGGTCTTTCACTTCCGTTGTTAGGTTTATTCCTAGGTATTATATTCTTTTTGATTCTATTGTGAATGGAATTGTTTTTATCATTTTCTGTTAGTTCATCGTTAGTGTATAGGAAAGCAGCAGATTTCTGTGTGTTAATTTTGTACCCTGCCACTTTGCTGAATTCAGATATTAGTTTTAGTAGTTTTGGAGTAGAGTCTTTAGGGTTTTTATGTACGATATAATGTCATCTGCAAATAGTGACAGTTTGAAGTCTTCTTTACCAATCTGGATCCCTTGTATTTTTTTGTTCTGTGTGATTGCCGTGGCTAGGACCTCCAGTAGTATGTTGAATAACTGTGGAGAGAGTGGGCATCCCTATCTTGTTCCCGATCTTAGATGAAAATCGTTCAGCTTCTCGCTGTTAAGTATGATGTTAGCTGTGGGTTTATCATATATATGGCCTTTATGATGTTGAGGTACTTTCCCTCTGTACCCATTTTGTTGAGAGTTTTAATCATGAGTGGATGCTGAATTTTGTCAAATGCTTTTTCAGCATCTATGGAGATGATCATGTGGTTTTTGTTCTTTTTGTTGATGTGGTGGATGATGTTGATGGATTTTCGAATGTTGTACCATCCTTGCATCCCTGGGATGAATCCCACTTGATCATGGTGCATGATCCTCTTGAAGTATTTTTGAATTCGGTTTGCTAATATTTTGTTGAGTACTTTGCATCTACGTTCATCAGGGATATTGGTCTGTAATTTTCTTTTTTGGTGAGGTCTTTGCCAGGTTTTGGTATTAGAGTGATGCTGGCTTCATAGAATGAGTTTGGAAGTATTCCCTCCTCTTCTATTTTTTGGAAACTTTAAGGAGAATGGGTGTTATTTCTTCTCTGTATGTCTGGTACAATTCAGTGGTGAATCCATCTGGTCCGTGGTTTCATTCTTGGGTAGTTTTTTGATTACCGAGTCAGTATCGTTGCTCGTGGTTGGTGTGTTTAGTTTTTCTGTTTCTTGCTTGCTCAGTCTTGGAAGGTTGTATTTTTCTAAGAAGTTGTCCATTTCTTCTAGGTTTTACAGCTTGTTAGCATATAGATTCTCATAACATTCTCTTATAATTCTTTGTATTTCTGTGGGGTCCGTCGTTATTTTTCCTTTCTCATTTCTGATTCTGTTTATGTGTGTACATTCTCTTTTTCTCTTAATGAGTCTGGCTAGGGGTTTATCTATTTTGTTTATTTTTTCAAAGAACCAGCTCTTGGTTTCATTGATTTTGTCTAGTGTTTTATTCTTCTCAATTTTATTTATTTCTTCTCTGATCTTTATTATGTCCCTCCTTCTGGTGACTTTGGGCCTCATTTGTTCTTCTTTTTCCAATTTCAGTAATTGTGTCTTTAGACTATTCATTTGGGAATGTTCTTCCTTTTTTGGATTGCAATATACTTTCCTCTAAAACTGCCTTTGCTGCGTCCCACAGAAGTTGGGGCTTTGTGTTATTGTTGTCATTAGTCTCCATATATTCCTTGATTTCTGTTTTGATTTGATCATTAACCCACTGATTAATTAGGAGAATGTTGTTAAGTCTCCGTGTATTTACGAGCCTTTTTGTTTTTTCTCTACAATTTATTTCCGGTTTTATACCTTTGCGATCTGAGAAGATGGTTGGTAGAATTTCAGTGTTTTTTAATTTACTGAGGTTCTTTTTGTGGCCTAGTATGTGGTCTTTTCTGGAAAATGTTCCATGTGTGCTTGAGAAGAATGTGTATCCTGTTGCTTTTGGGTGTAGAGTTCTATAAATGTCTGTTAGGTCCATCCGTTCTAGTATGTTGTTCACTGCCTCTGTGTCTTTACTTATTTTCTGTCTGGTTTATCTGTCCTTTGGAGTCAGTGGTGTGTTGAAGTCTCCTAAAATGAATGCATTGCTGTGTATTTCCTCCTTTAATTGTGTTAGTATTTGTTTCACGTATACCGGCACTCCTGTGTTGGGTTCATATATATTTATAATGGTTATATCCTCTTGTTGGACTGACCCCTTCATCATTATGTAATGTCCTTCTTTATCTCTTGCTACTTTCTTCGTTTTGAAGTCTATTTTGTCTGGTACAAGTACTGCAACACCTGCTTTTTTCTCCTTATTGTTTGCATGAAATATCTTTTTCCATCCCTTTACTTTTAGTCTATGTATATCTTTGGGTTTGAGGTGAGTCTCATGTAAGCAGCATATAGATGGGTCTTGCTTTTTTATCCATTCTATTACTCTGTGTCTTTTGACTGGTGCATTCAGTCCATTTATATTTAGGGTGATTATCGATAGATATGTACTTATTGCCATTGCTGGCTTTAGATTCGTGGTTACCAAAGGTTCAAGGGTTGCTTCTTTACTATCTGACAATCTAACTTAACTTTCTTGTTAAGTTATTGTAAACACTGTCTGATTTTTCTTTATTTCACTCCCTTCTTATTCTTCCTCCTACATTCTTTATATAGTGGGTGTTTTATTCTTTGCCTTTAGTTAGTATTTGGATGGTCTGCTTTCTTTGCTATGATTTTATTTTCTCTGGTGACATCTTTTTAGCCTTAAGAGTGCTTCCCTCTAGAGCAGTCCGTTTAAGATATCCTGTAGAAGTGGTTTATCGGAGGCAACCTCTCTCGGCTTTTGCTTGTGTGGAAATTGTTTAATCCCTCCATCATATTTAAATGATAATTGTGCTGGATACAATATTCTTGGTTTGAGGTCCTTCTGTTTCATTACTTTAAATATATCATGCCATTCTCTTCTGGCCTGTAAGGTCTCTGTTAAGTCTGATGGTAGTCTGATGGGTTTTCTTTTGTAGGTGATCTTTTTTCTCTCTGTAGCTGCCTTTAATACTCTGTCCTTATCTTTGATCTTTGCCATTTTAATTATTTTGTGTCTTGGTGTTGTCTTCCTTGGGTCCCTTGTGTTGGGAGATCTGTGCACTTCCGTGAACTGACTGTGAGACTCTTTCCTTTCCCAGCATGGGGAAGTTTTCAGCAATTAGTTCTTCAAGGACACTTTCTATCCCTTTTTCTCTCTCTTCTTCCTCTGGTATTCCTGTAATGCGAATATTGTTCCGTTTGGATTGGTCACACAGTTCTCTTAATGTTCTTTCATTCCTAGAGATTCTTTTATCTCTCTCTGCCTCAGCTTCTCTGTATTCCTGTTCTCTGATTTCTATTCCATTAACAGTCTCTTGCATCTCGTCCAGTCTGCTGCTAAGCCCGTTGATCGCTTGTCTCATTTCTGCATTGTCTTTCCTCACTTCCCTCACTTCCTTCCTCAGCTCTTTCTCTATAGATCCATCAGTATGGTTATGACTTTTATTCTGAATTATTTTTCAGGAAGATTGTGCATTTCCATCCCTTCAGGCTCTCTCTCTTGTGTCTGGGTCTTGATAAGCTTTGTTTGTACCATATTCCTCTGTCTTTTCACGGCGATAGAAGTCGTCGCTGCTAGGTGCCACGTATGTCAGCTGGGCTCTTTAAGACTTTAAAAAAAGAAAGAAGAGAAAGAAAGGAAAGAAAAGAAAAGAGAAAAAAAAGAAACACCAACAGATAAAACAAAAAAAGAAAAAAACGCCCACCGCGAGTAGATTCTGTGAGGATGCTGTAGGTGGCACTGTTGCTCCACTATTCCGCAGCCGTGGTCACGCTGCTCCGCAGGGCCCTTTGTTAAGTCTGGCCAGGGCAGGAACAAATGGGAGGCTGCTGATCTCTTTGGGAAATCTTAGAGTGGCTTCTTTTTCCCAGTTGCCAGCTGAGGGGTCCTAAATTCCCCAGGACTCCCTGCCTGCTGGGCTGAGTGGGCTGGGATGAACCTGCTCCTCCATTAGGCCCCTGTGTCTTTAAGACCGCTAAAAAACGGGCTCTTTTCTTTTGTCCCGGGGAGCCGGCTTCGAGAACTTGGCGCGTTCCCTGGCTCAGATTCTGCACCCTCTGTCTCTCCAGTCTCCGATACACCACCCGATGTGTGTCAGTGCTCCCGGCGCAGATCACCTGGGTTGGTTATTTTGCGGGCCTGTACTTCCACTCCCTCCTGGCTCTAAATCCTCTCCTCCCATCGGTGCGCTGAGGTGGGGGAGTGCTCGGTTCCCACTGGTACAAGGATTCGTTTCTTACCTGCCTCACGGGGTGCCAAATTCTCACAGATGTAGATGTAGTCTGGGTTCTGTCCTGTATCTTCTGGTCTCTCTTTTAGGAATAGTTGTATTTGTTGTATTTTCATAAATATATATGGTTTTGGGAGGAGATTTCTGATGCCTCGCTCACTCTGCCATTTTCCCAGAACTCCTTACTGCTGAATTTTATCAAACATTTAGTGAAGACCTAATACCTATCCTCCTTAACGTTTTCCAAAGAGTAGAAGAAGAGGGAATACTTCCAAACTTGTTTTATGAGGCCATCATAACCCTAATACCAAAACCAGGCAAAGACACCACAAAAAAGAAAATTACAGTCCAGTACCTCTCATGAACATAGATGCAATAATACTCAACAAAATATTAGCAAACAGTTAAGAAATACATTAAAAAGGTCATCCATCATGATCACTTCGCATTTATTCCAGGGATGCAAGGATGGTACAACATTTGAAAATCCATCACCATCATCCACCACCTCAACAAAAACAAAGACAAAAACCACATGATCATCTCCATAGATGGTAAAAAGCATTTGACAAAATTCAACACCCATTCATGATAAAAACTCTCAACAAAATGGGTATAGAGGGCAAGTACCTCAACATAATAAACCAATATATGACAAACCCGCAGCCAACATCATACTTAACAGCGAGAAGCTGCAAGGTTTTTCCTTTAAGATCGGGAACAACAAAGCCAGCTTCCCCTCTTTTATCCAACATAGTTCTGGGGGTCCTAGCCACAGCCATCGGACAACACAAAGAAATAAAAGGCATCCATATTGGCAAGGAAGAAGTTAAACTGTCCCTGTTTGCAGATGACATTATATTGTACATAAAAAACCCTGAAGAATCCACTCCAAAACTACTAGATCTAATACCTGAATTCAGCAAAGTTGCAGGATAAAAATTAATATGCAGAAATCTGTGGCATTCCTACATACTAACAATGAGCTAGCAGAAAGAGAAATCAGGAAAACAATACCCTTCCCAATTGCATCAAAAAGAATAAAATACCTAGGAATAAACGTAACCAAAGAAAGAAAGACCTATGCTCTGAAAACTACAAGACACTCGAGAGAAATTAAAGAAGATACCAATAAATGGAAACACATCCTGTGCTCATGGATAGGAAGAATTAATATTGTCAAAAAGGCCATCCTGCCTAAAACAATCTACAGACTTAATGCAATTCCTATCAAAGTACCGACAGCATTCATCAACAAACTAGAGAAAATCGTTGTAAAATTCATATGGAACCACAAAAGACCTCAAATCGCCAAAGAAATCCTGAGAAGGAGGAATGAAGCTGGGGCAATTATGCTCTCCAACTTCAAGCTCTACTACAAAGCCACAGTAATCAAGACAGTTTCGTGCTGGCACAAGAAGAGACCCATAGACCAGTGGGACAGAGTATAGAGCCCTCATGTAAACTCAACCGTATACGGTCAATTAATGTACGACAAAGGAACCATGGACATACAATGAGGAAATGACAGCCTCTTCAACAACTGTTGTTGGCAAAACTGGACAGCTACATGCAAAAGAATGAAACTGGATTATTGTTTAACCCCACACACAAAAGTAAACTCGAAATGGATCAAAGACCTGAATGTAAGTCATGAAACCATAAAACTCTTAGAAGACAACATAGGCAAAAATCTCCTGAATATGAGCATGAGCAACTTCTTCATGAATGAATCTCCTGGAGCCAGGGAAACAAAAGCAAAAGTGAACACATGGGACTATATCAAACTAAAATGCTTCTGTATGGCAAAGGACACCATGAACAGAACAAAAAGGCATCCTACAGTATGGGAGAATATATTTGTAAATGACATATCCAACAAGGGGTTAACATCCAAAATATATAAATAACTCCCACACCTCAACACCCAAAAAGCAGATAACCGAATTAAAAAATGGGCAGAGGATATGAAGAGACAGTTCTCCAAAGAAGAAATTCAGATGGCCACCAGACACATGAAAAAATGCTCCACATCACTAATCATCCGGGAAATGCAAATTAAAACCACAATGAGATATCACCTCACACCAGCAAGGATGGCCACCATCCAAAAGACTAAGGACAACAAATTCTGGCGAGGATGTGGAGAAAGGGGAGCCCTCCTACACTGCTGGTGGGAATGTAAGCTAGTTCAAGCATTGTGGAAAGCAATATGGATATTCCTCAAAAAACTAAAAATAGAAATACCATTTGACCTGGGAATCCCACTCCTTAGAATTTACCGAAAGAATACAACTTCTCAGATTCAAAAAGATATATGCACCCCTCTGTTTATCGCAGCACTATTTAGAATAGCCAAATAGGGAAGCAACCTAAGTGTCCATGAGTAGATGAATGGATAAAGAAGAAGTGGTACATATGCACAATGGGATACTATTCGGCAATAATAAATAAATAAATACTACCATTTTCAACAACATGGATGGACCTGGAGGATATTATGCTCAGTGAAATAAGCCAGGCAGAGAAAGACAAGTGCCAAATGATTTCCCTCATTTGTGGAGTATAATAACACAGCAAAATTGAAGGAACAAAATACAGCAGACTCACAGACTCCAAGAAGGGACTAGTGGTTACCAAAGGGGAGGAGTGTGGGAAGTCGGGTGGGGAGGGAGGGAGAAGGGGATTGAGGGGTATTATGTTTAGTGCACATGGTGTGGGGGGTCATGGGGGAAAACAGTGTGGCACAGAGAAGGAAACATTGAATCTGTGGCATCTTACTACACTGATGGACAGTGACTGCATTGCGGTATAGGTGTGGACTTGATAATATGGGTAAAAGTAGTAACCACATTGTTTTTTCATGTGAAACCTTCATAAGCCTGTATATCAATAATACCTTAATAAAAAATTTTACAAAGTATTTACATACATATGTAATACCCCTTTGTGAGGATTTGGACTTTTAATCTGAGTGAGCTCCCTGGGAAGCCATCACAGGGCTTTGAGCAGAGAATTGAGATATCATCACTGGACTTGTTTTAAAAATCTATTTGTTTAGACCATATTTTAGTAGAGCAAGTGTAGAATCAGGGGGACCAAATAATATGTTAATCAAAGTATTCTGTAAATTATGAACACATCAAATATTAACAATTAGTCAAAATTGCAATGATATATATATAACCCCACCCCCACCCGCAAGACAAGGGAAAAAAATGGAGAAACAACAGATCAAACAAAAATGACAGACTTAACTCCAACAATATCAATGATTACATTAAGTGTGAATGATGTGTAGCATATCTCAAGGGCATTATGTATAGTGTAACAAGCCAATCTCAACGTCCATAGTGTATAACATTAATGGATATAACATCAATATAACATTAATGGATATGATATTAATACAACATTCTCAAAATGACAAAATTATAAAGATTGAGGACCTATTATTGGTTGCTATTGATGTGGTTGGTGGGGGAAGGGGAATGTGTGTGGCGTAAGTAGTGCCTGAGGGAGATGGTTGTGCTGATGAAACAGTTCTGTGTCTTGATTGTGGTGCTGGTTACATTAATCTATGCCTGAGATAAAATGATATAGAACTATACATACTTTATACCAGTACCAGTTTCCTGATTTTGTTATTGTACTACTGTTACATATAATGTAACTATTGGGAGAAACTGAATTCAAGGATGCGTGAGACCTGTCTATGCTGTCTTTGCAACTTCCTGAAATGTATAATTATTTCAAAAAAAAAGTGAGAATGAAGAATCTTAGAAAGATCTTGGATATCTCTGTTAAATTTAGTTAAATCTCCCTGACAGCATCTTACTTAAAAAGATGGGTTTTGCTTAAAAGACAGGAAAGCCCAGAAAAGCATGCATTCAGAGGAGGCTTTCCTGATGGGGAGTTTTTTTTTTTTCTCTTATAACTTGTCCTTTTATTCATATCCTGTGAAACTACAGAAAGTGTAAGAATGGACAGGTCAGAGATCAGACAGGACTATCCCAATGGGCCAGTTGTTTTTATTTCTATTTACTATTCGTTTTAAGTGTTTTTTTTAATTGAAGTATAGTTGATACACAGTCTTATATTGGTTTCAAGTATACAACACAGTGGTTCAGCAGTTAAGACACATTATTAAATACTCACCCTGACGGGTGCCGTTACTATCTGTCAACATAAGAAGATGTTACAGAATCTTTGGCTTTATTTTCCATGCTATACTGTCATCCCTGGGACTGACTTATATTATGATTGAGAGTTTTGTGTCCCTTTATCACTCTTACCTGGTCCACTTAGCCATCCCAAGCCCTCCCCTTTGGTAACCCCCAGTCACTTCTCACTGTCTCTGAATCTCCTGCTGTTCGTTCATTTTGTTTTGTTTTTAGATTCTACAAATAAGTAAAATCATATGGCATTTGTGTTTCTCTGCCTGACTTATTTAACTTACCATAATACCCTTTAGGTCCATCCGTGTTGTTGCAAATGGCAACCTTTCTTTTTTATGGCTGAATAATATTCCATTGTAGATATGTACCACATCATCTTTATTCATCCATCTATTGATGGACACTTTGGTTGCTTCTGTATCTTTGTTATAGTAAATAATGCGGCAGTAAATGTAGGGGTGCATATATCTTTTTGAGTTACAGATTTTGTTTTTTTTAGGTATATTCCTAGAAGTACAGTTACTGGTTCATATGGTATATCTATTTTACTCTTTTGAGGAACCTCCGTACTGCTTTCCACAGCGCACCACTTTACATTCCCACCAGCAGTGTAGGAGGGTTCCTATTTCTCCACATCCTCGCCAGCATCTGTTCTTCTTGTCTTTTGGATAGTGGCCATTCTAACTGGTGTGAGGTGATATCTCACTGTGGTTTTTATTTGCATTTCCCTGATGATTACTGATGTGGAATGCTTTTCATGTTCCTGTTGGCCATCTGTATTTCTTCTTTAGAAAAAATGTCTGTTCAGGTCGTCTGCCAGTTATTTGTTTTTTTGCTTTTGAGGAGTATGAGTTCTTTATATCATTTATGAATATATTCTCCCATATTATAGGTTGCCTTGTTGTTCTGCTGCTGATGTACTTTGCTGTACAAAAGCTTTTTAGTTTGATATAGTCCTTCTCGTTCATTTTTTATCTTATTTCCCTTGCCTGAGGAGATGTGTCCAGAAAAAAATTGCTCATGCTTATGTTCAAGAGATTTTTGCCTGTGTTATCTTCTAAGAGTTTTGTGGTTTCATGTCTTATATTTAGGTCTTTAATCCATTTTGAGTTTACTTCTGTTTATGTTGTTAGACAGTAATCCAGTTTCATTCTCTTACATGTAGCTGTCCTGTTTTGCCAGCACCAGTTGTTGAAGAGGCTGTCATTTCCCCTTTGTATATCCATGGCTCCTTTATTGTACATTAATTGGTCATATATGTGTGCGTTTATACCTGGGCTCTCTGTTCTGTTCCATTGATCTATGGTTCTGTTCTTGTACCAGTACCAAATTGTTTTGGTTACTGTAGCTTTGTATTAGAGCTTGAGGGCATGGGAGTGTGATACCCCCAGCTTTGTTCTTTCTCAAGATTGCTTTGAGTATTCGAGGTCATTTCTGGGGCCATATAAATTTTAGGATTATTTGCTGTATGTAGTTCATTGAAAAATGCCATTGGTATTTTGATAGGGATTGCATTGAGTCTGTAAAGTGCTTTGGGCAGAATAGCCATTTTGACAATATTAATTCTTTCTATCTGTAAGCATGGGATAGATTTCCATTTATTGGTGTCTTCTTTAATATCTCTCACAAATGTGTTACAGTTTTCAGAGTTCAGGTCTTTCACCTCCTTGAGTAGGTTTATTACTAGGTATTTTATTCTTTTTGATGTAATTGTAAATGGCATTGTTTCCCTGATTTCTCCTTCTGCTAGTTTGTTGTTAATATGTAGGAATGCAACAGTTTTCCGTGTATTAATTTTGTATGCTGCAACTTTGCTGAATCCAGTTATTAGTTCTAATATTTTTTTGGTGGAGTCTTCAGGGTTTTCTGTGTATATGTCATATCATCTGCAAATAGTGACAGTTTAACTTCTTCCTTACCAATCTGGATGCCTTTAATCTCTTTGTGTTGTCTGATTGCTGTGGCTAGAATCTCCAGTACTATGTTGAATAAAAGTTGTGAGAGTGGGCACCCGTGTGTTGTTCTTGATCTTACAGGGAAAGCTTTCAGCTTTTTGCCATTAAGTCTGATCTTAGCTGTGGGTTTGTCATATATGACCTTTATTATCTTAAGATATCTTCTTCCCTCTAAACCCATTTTGTTGAGAGTTTTTATCATGGATGGATGTTGACTTTTGTCAAATGCTTTTTCATAATCTGTTGAGCTGATATATGGTTTTTATCTTTTTCTTTTTTTATTAATGTGTTATCACATTCATTGACTTATGAATATTGTACTATCCCTGCATCCCTGGAATAAATCCCCCTTGGTCATGATGGATGATCTTTTTGATGTATTTTTGAATTCAGTTTGCTAATATTTTATTAAGGATTTTTGCATCTATGTTCATCAGGGATATTTGTCTATAATTTTCTTTTTTTGTAGTGTCTGTCTGGTTTGGGTATCCAGTTTAGAGTCTTTTTTTTTGTGGCAGAAATGTCTTTTGATGAGACAGTCCTTTTATTTATTTACTTACTTTCAATTTGTGGAAATAACATAACCAACATGATATTTTTTTTAATGAGTAAACTCTTCTTGAGAAAGAAAACAAATTTTAATGATATTTAGGACAATGAAATTTGCCAGCAGTTTTGGATTTCTTATTGTCCACAGGGATGGAATTTTTTTCTATTATTTTTTTACTATGGTATCATTGATATACTCTCTTATGAAGGTTTCACAAGAAAAACAATGTGGTTATTATAGTCACCTTCTTATCGAGTCCCTCCCCATACCCCATTGCAGTCACTGTCCATCAGTGTAGTAAGATGCCACAGAGTCCTTATTTGTCTTCTCTGAGCTACACTGTCTTCTCTGTGACCCCACACAGACCATGTGCACCAATCATGATGCCCCCACAATCCCCTTCTACCTCCCTCCCCACCCTCCCTCCCTTACCCCTCCCCTTTGGTAACCTCTAGTCCCTTCTTGGAGTCTGTGAGTCTACTGCTATTTTGTTCCTTCAGTTTTGCTTTGTTGTTATACTCCACAAATGAGGGAAATCTTTTGGTATTTGTCTTTCTCTGCCTGACTTATTTCACTGAGTATAATACCCTCTAGCTCCATCCGTGTTGTTGCAAATGGTAGGATTTGTTTCTTTCTTATGGCTGAATAGTTTTCCAATTGTGTATGTGTACCACATCTTCTTTATCCATTCATCTACTGATAGACACTTAGGTTGTTTCCATATCTTGGCTATTGTAAATAGTGCTGCAATAAACATAGGGGCGCATGTCTTTTTGAATCTGAGAACTTGTTTTCTTTGGGTAAATTCCTAGGAGTGGATTTCCCAGGTCAAATGGTATTTCTATTTTGAGTTTTTTGAGGAACCTCCATATTGCTTTCCACAATGGTTGAACTAGTTTACATTCCCACCAGCAGTGTAGGAAGGTTCCCCCTTCTCTGCATCCTCCAGTGTGGAGTCTTAAAGATAAAAATGGAGCATCAAAAGCAGGATATGCTTATAGTGGTAACTGAGAAACACAAGATAAATTTTTTGTGGAAGTTTGGGGTTTTTTTTTTCTCTTTAACTCTTTCCTCCTTTTTAGTTTCATTTTCTAAAATAAGTATTTCTTTCATTACTTTTTAATACGCATTAGTAGGTAGATACATTGAACATCTTAGAAAAGATAAGTTGTTAAGATGGGAGGATTAAGAGAGCTACACAGGGACTGGTGAACTTACTGCATGCACTGTAGCCCTTGGTGCCATTTGAGCTTTGTATCATTTGATTTCCACATAATGTAATTATTATCTCATCCCTTTTATATCTCATATATTAAATTCAGGATTGTAATTAAACCAAATTATTCTTAATATAATGTAGTGTGGTAATCTTAAACTAATAAAGCAGCTTCTAATCTGTTAAGATTTATAGGGATTTTTATATTTGTCAATTCATTTTGAATCTGAAAATTAACATATCTAGTTCAAATAAAAGGATTCTCACTGTCATCTTATGAGAGAAGCTAATTCTACTATTAGAATGTTATCAATAGGTACTATCTGATTTTGAAATGAAAAGTCCATTTAAATCTTTGTTTTATTTTTAAAGAACAGAACAATTAAATGAGTGTTAAATTTTAGCAATAACTTTTGTCATTATCATTTCAGGGGAATCAAAGAAGAAATCTAGAATCTACAGTGTCTCAGATTGAGAAGGAGAAAATGTTACTACAGCATAGAATTAATGAGTACCAAAGAAAAGCAGAACAGGAAAATGAAAAGAGGAGGAATGTAGAAAATGAGGGTAAATTGTTACTTATTTTGAAAAACACTGAATTTTTAACACTATTCTTGAGGTCTTTTTCATGAGGTGTCTTAAATTTAGTACTTGTGTTATATTTTTGAAGCCATAATCCTAAGATACCTCATGATCTAAATACCATGTTCTGGGATAAATTTATAACATATTAAAGTTAATAGTAATGTTTTAGCTAGAGTCATGATTTTCAACCAGTGTGCATACTGAAGTCTCTTGAGAAGCTTTAAAGCATACTCATGCCTAAACTCTAGGAACTCTAAATTAATGATCTAGTCGTGCAGCCTGGGCATTAGTATTTTAGTAACCTCTCTAGGCACTTCTATCAAACAAGCAGTCATTTGAGAGCTATGAAACTAAAATTTGATGTGTTTTAATATTAATGTTACAAATACATTTAAAATTGCCTTCTACATCCTTTGATCCAGTGATTTCACTTATAGGAATTTATTTCACATAGAAACTTGTGCACATACACAGTCATATATAAATAAGGCTATTCATTGTAGCATTGTTTAGAATGGCAAAAATTATAAAAAAGTATAAATGTAATCAGTGATACACTAAATTTTGGTATATCTGTATGGTAGAATACTATACATGTTATAAAAAGAATAAAGCATGTCTTTACATGCTGTTATAAATCTCTAATATATATCTAAGTGAAAAAGTACAGATTGTTTAAAATGAGTACGTGTCTATATATCCTTAGGTGTGTGTGTGTGTATATATATAAAATGTGAATACATACGTATATATTTGTGTTTTTATATACTAGGATATGGATGCATAGACTGTCTTAAGGATATGCAAGAACTGATAGTAGTTTTTGGGAAGGAGAGCTAGAGGGACTGGGAGATAATGTTGAGGGAAGAATAATAATTCTAAGACTAATTCTACACTGTCTACCTTTTACATTTTAAACCATTTGAAAATGCTGAAGTAGCAAAGATTTGTGTTACTCAAAAATAAGTAATATTAAAACTAGCTTTATAACATTTCACTATAGATTGACCTTCTTAAGGAAATAAAAAATTGAGAGGGAATAACAACAGTGGAAAAAAATTTGTTTTTGTGTTCTATGTTATAACATAATGCTCTACCTTTTGATGAATTTAAAATCTAAGTACTTCCAGGGTGGAACTTGCTTTGGGAGTGGGTCTAATGTAAGGGACAGTTATGCCCAAGACTATTTTTTAAAGGGATTTATGTGTTTCCTCTATGAAGACTTTCTGATATCTACATTTTATTCCTTCATTTTCTAGTTTCTACATTAAAGGATCAGTTGGAAGACTTAAAGAAAATAAATCAGAATTCACAGCTTGCTAATGAGAAGCTGGCACAATTACAAAAGCAGGTAAGTTTTTGGACTGAGTTTTTTTTTATTATTAATTAAAATAAGTTTGATTGTATTACAGTCAAAAACCTATTTTCTTGCTCTCTTTTTTAAATAGCTAGAAGAAGCCAATGACTTACTTAGGACAGAATCAGACACAGCTGTAAGATTAAGGAAGAGTCACACAGAGATGAGCAAGTCAATTAGTCAGCTAGAGTCCCTAAACAGAGAATTGCAGGAGAGAAATAGAATTTTAGAGAATTCCAAGTCACAAACGGACAAGGACTATTACCAGCTGCAAGCTGTGTTAGAAGCTGAACGAAGAGACAGAGGTCATGATTCTGAGATGATTGGAGACCTTCAAGGTAATATATTTTCTTACTGTGGTAAAATAGACATAATGTGAAATTTACCATTTTAGCAATTTTTAAATGTACAGTTCAGTGACATAAAATACGTTCACATTATGCAACAATCACTACTATCCATTTCCAGAACTTTTTTTATCATCCCAAACTAATACTCTTATCTAAAAAACCCCCATCCCTAACTTCTCCCAGTCCATGGTAACCACCATTCTACTTATTTCTCTGTGTATTTGATTATCTTATAAAGTAGAATCATGCAATATTTGTCCTTTTGTGTCTTATTCCACTTAGCGTATTGTCTTCTGGATTCATCCATGCTGTAGTGTGTATCAGAATTCCCTTCCTTTTTAAGGCTGAATAATATTCCATTGTGTGTGTATGCCACATTTTGTTTATCTGTCAATGGAAGGTGATTTTTTTTATTTACTTTTTATTTTTAATTGTACTAAAAACATAAAATTTACCATTTTAATCATTTTTAAGTGTAAGGTAATATATTTTTTTATCTTATTGTCCTCAAAAAGAAAATGACCTTGTTGAAACCAGAGATGGTTAGCATTATTTTCCTTTCAAGATAATGCATATGTTTGTTATCACACTGTAATTTCTTTACTGTCATAGACACCCCTGTAAGGTAGGTAATGTGGTTATTTCCAGTTTTATAGCCAGATTACTGAAAACTTCATTTTAAAATGTGCCTAAATGGCAAAAGTCTTACTCAAAGTGGGACTACTCCAGATAGAGAAGATTATCTGTTAAAAACAGGGAATTCCTCATGCATTGTTGGTAGAACTAGAAACTCAGTTGCAGAAGTAGAATCCCATTAGAAGTAAAGAATCAGGTACTTCAGAAGGTTAGGCATAGACGTACCAGCAGTCTCTGTGAATATAAAAGACTAAAAATTGAGTATATTTGGTTAATAAAGGAACAGTTTTGCTAATGGAAATAAAATCGGTTTGTTTTCACAAAGATGCCTGACTCTACCCACTTCTCACATATTTTTCTGTTTTCTATTTCTATTAGCAACAGCATTGATACTACCTAATCGAAACAGATATGCCTGGAAGTTGCCAGATCTCTCAGGGAAATGTTAGGGGTGGGGTAGTCCATTATAACCTTAGTCACAGGATGGAAACATAGTTTGGGGTCTCATGAGGCTTGATGATTATAATTCTGTGGAGAGGTCAGGGTCAGTTTTTGTGACTATGGAAACGGAAATTAAGATCTCCTATTGGTTCTTAGCTAAGGAGTGTTATGCAATCTTATTTCTCAGGGACTAGGCTTAAAATAGGTCTGAATATAACCAAGAAAGTAAACTCATTTAATAAATGTAGTAGAAGAGCCTCATATTTGACTTTCTTAAATTGCTTCTCCAAGCCTGTTTATGTACAGCATTTTAGCCATGTGAAAGCCACTTCATCTGCCTTTATCTATAAACCAAGGAGAGTAGCATCAGTGACCTCTGTAAACCTTGCAATTCTAGAATTCTCTTAAATCTGTTGATCTTCTGTATATGAGTGAGTTTTGAAGTGCTTGCTTTCAAGGAAGAGACCATCATCCATATGTTTATCAACAGTGGCTTTAACTGAATCTATCTTAGATATTGGTGAAGTTAAGGAAAGTTCATAGCATAACTTATTGTTGATATTTATCCCTATTCAGGGCTTCCTTTAAGGTTTAGTTTTTAATTTAAATGTGAATCAAAGCTCAGATGCATTAAAAAATACACACAACTTGTATGTGCTTTAACATACATATAAAGATACATTACAGTTTTTAAAAACCCACAATTTTTACATTAATCTTTTTTGGTCCTTAATAAATTCCAGGTCCCTCAGGTATATATTTCTCATAATTTAGGATGCCAGGCTTCTGACAGTCATGATTATTTCCTAGGTGAATGTCCTCCATGTACAGTGAGCAGAAGCTTCTTCATATATATGCAAATTAACTTCCCAAACATAATTGGATAGTGGATATTTTAGGCTTTGCTCATATGATCTCTGTTACATACTCTTCTTTTTTTCTTTTTATAACCCTTTAAAAATGAGAAACCATTCTTAGCTTCATGTCTATAGAGAAACAGGTTGTGAAGGCCTGAAGTTTGCCAACACCTGGACTAGTATATCAATAGGGCTGCTGTTACAGACAAAAAAGTAAGCTTCCAGAAGTCCAGGCCATGAAGGCTTAAACAAAATGAATGGATAAAGGTCAAAATGTCATGGAAGAATGAAAATTTTAACTGAAATGATAAGCTTTTCATCTAGTAAGTTTATCTCTGATTGTTCAGATTGAAATGCCAAAAGACAAAATTTTTCAATTAACCATTTAAAAAAGTCTTAAAACCTGTTGAGTTGGTTTCTTCTTCAACTTTTCATTTTGGAAAATTTCAGACATATACCATAGTAGAATACTATAATGACCCCCTATATATCCATCATCCAGCTTCAGTAATCTTCTACGAGCCAGTTTGGTTTCATTTATAGCCCCCCTTTCCCTTCCCAGTCCTCTGACACTGAATTATTTTGAAGCAAATCTCAGGCATTGCATTGTTTAATTTGTAAATATTTTACTATCTCCTCAAGATAAAGACTTTGTTTTTAAAACATAACCACAATAAACAGTGTAGCACAGAGAAGGCAAACAGTGAATCTGTGCCATCTTACTACACTGAAGGACAGTGACTGCATTGGGGTATGAGTGGGGACTTGATAATATGGGTAAATGTAGTAACCACATTGTTTTTTCATGTGAAACTTTCATAAGAGTGTATATCAATAAAACCTTAATAAAACATTAAAAAAAACATAACCACATTATCATCATACCTGGGGAAAGGTTGACAATATTATAAATATCTAGTCAGTGCTCAGATTCCTCCAGTAGCCCCTTAATTTGTTGTTGTTTTTATCTTACTTGAATTAGGATCCAGTCAAGGTACCCACAGTGCATTTTACTAATATGTCCCTTAGGTTTCTTGTCATCTGTACGTTTTTCCCTTTTCATTCTTTGTAGTATGTTGTTAGGTTTTTTTGTGCTGTTGAATTTTGCTCCCATTCTGAGTTTTGCTGATTGCATCTATTGTTGTCAGTTAACATGTTGCCATGTCCCTTGTTGGATTCACTACTATAAACTGATAGTTCTAGAGACTTGATCTATTTCAGGTAAGACTTTGGCAAGAATACTTGTAAGCAGTATAATTTAGACACTGGGAAACACAAAGTCTGGCTGTCTCTTTGTGATGTTAGCAGCTTTTGATGATCATTGCCTAGACCCTATGTTTGTTTAGGAGTTTTCAACTGTGGTGATCTATTTTTATCATTCTTCATTCATTCGTTAACTGGAATTCTACTTTAAGGATAAATATTTTCTCATCAATTATGTAGTTATTTTGAGGTACAGCCTATAAAAGAAAGGTTAGACACTTGATTTTTTTATCATTTTCAGAAGAGAAAGTTATTTCCCCAGTATCCTCTAGAGGTGATCAGTGACAATTTTTAATACATTTAATATATGTAATATATGTAAACCCATTGCAGTATTCTTACTGATGCTCATTTGAGGCTAGTGAGAATCTCTTCAAGTTTCAACACTGCCCTCATGGTCTTGGATAATGTATTTTCTTTTTGGTATGCATAATATATTTTCTAGAGTCAGTGTCTCTCCCAAACCTTAAATCACTCATTTCCCAAGGAACCCTAGTCTTTTCTGTGGCATATGGCATTCATAGACTAACTTAGGGTTCTGGGTACTCACTGCTATTGGGTTGGCAAATGTTTGGAGGACTTTTAATGGACAAAGGTAGGAAATACTTATTTTCCATTTTAATTGTGCATTTTTTACTTTATTGCAATAAACTTATCAGGTTTGTACTTATAAAATATTTTTAATAATTTTTTTTCTGGCTTAGTTCATAATGCATATTGTTTTGTTAACTTTTCCATGGGCATTTGAAAATTGTATAGGTCTTTACTTAATATATTTTTGGGTTTGCTCTTTGGAAGAAAAACAATAGATCCATTTTCTAATCTAATCGTCAGTTTTCTAAGACTCTATTATTCTTTGTCTCTTTAATCCACCAAATTTTGAAATGTGTTTTAAAAGTTCCCACTGTGATTGGGTTTTTCTTCTTATTGTCCCCTTATATTTCTAACAGCTTTTGGTTTATATATATTTTTATTGGGATGAATTCATATAGCAAAAAATTAACCATTTAAAAGTATACAATTCAGTGGCATTTAGTACAGTCACAATGTTGTACTATCACCTGCTCTATCTAGTTCCAAAACATTTCATTGTCCCAAAGCAAAACCTTATACCCATAAATCTGCCCCTCCCTATTTCCCCATCTAACTCCTTGCAATCATCAATCTCCTTTTTATCTCCAAATTTACCAATTTGGGACATCATAAAATATGTGACCTTTTGTGTCAGGCTTCTTTCACTTAGCCTATTTTTAAGATTCACTCATACTGTAGCATGTACCAGTACTTTATTCATTTATGGCTGAGTAATAATACTCTATTGTATATACCATATTTTGTTTAGCCAGTCGTCTAGTGATGGACATTCGTGTTGTTTACACCTTTTTGCTATTGTGACTAACACTGCTATAAGCATTTGTGTACAAATATTTGTTGGAGTATTTGCTTTCAAATCTTTTTGAGTAAATAGTAGGAGTAAAATTGGTGGGTCATATGGCAATACCATGTTGAATTTTTGAGGAACTTCCAAAATGTTTTCCACAATGGCTGCACCATTTTGTTTTCCCACTAGCAATGAACAGGGGTTTCAGTTTCTCCACATCCTTGCCAATACTTAACCATTTTGGGTTATAGCCACTCTTCCTGCTGTCTAGTATTCCATTTATTATGTATGACCACTGCAATTTATCAATCATCATATGTGAATGGATAGTCTGATTATTTCCATTTGGGGGCTATTATGAATAGTGCTGATAGGAACTTTCTTATACATATGAAATGTGTCTCATTGTGGTTTCAATTTTCATTTCCCTAATGACTAATGATTGAGCGTCTTTCCATGTGCTTATTGGCCTTTTTTTTTTTATATCCTCTTTGGAAAGAAGTCTGTTCATGTCCTTCATCTATTTTAAACTGGGTTATCTTATTGATTTCTGAAAGTCTGGATACTAGACCTTATCAGATACATGGTTTACTATATTTACTTCCGTTCTGTAGTTTGTCTTCTTACTTTCTTGATAATGGTCTTTGATGTACAAATGTTAATTTTGATAAAGTTCAGTTTATATGTTTATGTTGCTTACATTTTTTGTGTGTCATATCAGAATATTCTGCCAAATCTAAGATCTTGAAGATTTACCCCTATGTCTTCATCTAAAAGTTTTATCACTTATATTTAGGTCTTTGACCTAATTTGAGTTCATTTTAGTAGGAGTCCATCTTAATTCTTTTGAATATGGATATTCAGTTGTCCCAGTACCATTTGTTGAGACTGTTCTTTCCCCTGTAAAATGATCTTGGCATCATTGTTGGAAATTAACAAACTATAGATACATAGTTTGTTTCTGGATTCTCAGTTCTATTTCATTGGTCTAGATGTCTGTCCTGATGCCAGTACCATACTGCTTTGATCACTGTAGCTTTATAAAAGCAAGTTTTGAAATCTGGAAATTTGAATCCTTCAATTTTGTTGTTCTTTTTCAGTATTGTTTAAACTATTTAAGCCTCCTTTTAATTATATATGAATTTGAGGATCTCCTTTTCCATTTCTGCATAAAATATCTTTGGAACTTTGATAGGGATTACATTGAATCTATAGATCACTTTGGCTTGTATTGCCATCTTAACATTAAGTCCTCTAGTCAATGAACACAAGATATATCTCCATTTATTTAGGTCTTTTTAAAATTCATTTCAGCAGTGTTTTTTAGTTTTCAGTGTGTAAGTCTTAAATTATTCCTAGGTATTTTATTCTTTTAGATGTTCTTACAAATGGAATTGTCATAATTTTCTTTTCTAATTGTTTATTGATTATGATGTTAGCTGTGGGTATTTCATAAATACCCTGCTTTATATATTTTAAATGCAATGTTGTTTGGTGTGTTGAGGTTGTTTGTTCATTTGTTTTTATTGAGGCACATGCAATAAAATGCACAAATATTAGTGTTCAGCTACATGAATTTTGATATGTGTATATAGTCATGTAGCCATATATCCCAATAAAGATATCTAACATTCTCACTAATTTTTTTTCCCCTTTCACCTATTTCATCCATCCTCCCACTCACTCTTTGGCAACTACCAGTTGTTTTCTGTGTCTGTGAGTCCACTTCTGTTATGTTAATTCACTTGTTTTGTTTTTTAGATTCCACATATAAGTGAAATCATACAGTATTTATGTTTCTCTATCTGACTTATTTCACTTAGCATAATAACTTCTAGACACATCCATGTTGTCACAAATGACAAAATTTCATTCTTTGTATAATGGCTAAGTACTCCATGTATATGTACAACACATCTTTTTAAATCCTCTCATCTATCAATGGACTCTTCGGTTGCTTTCATATTTTGGCTATAGTAAATATTGCTGTGATAAACCTAAGAGTGCATATGTCTTTTCAAATCAGTGATTTTGTCATCTTTGGGTAAAGTCACAGAAGTGGAATTGCTGGGTATGGTACTTCTTTTTTTCGTTTTTTGAGAAACTGCTATACTGCTTTCTGCAGTGGCTGCACCAGTTTACATTCCCACCAGAGGTGTATGAGGTTCCTTTTCTCCACATCCTCATGATGCTAAGAAGGCTTCTGTATCTTCTTACTGGATTAGACTTGTTTTATTATAAATGATATTAAATGTACCTACCTTGAAGATTTTTTCCCTTTTCATTTTCTATTCATTTTTATATATCTTACCCATTCATTTTTTAAAAAATTTTGTATGTACTTGATGGGCCTCAAATTTGGATTGTCCATTTCATTTTGGGGGATTTTAATATATTTAAATTTTTTAAAATCAGTTTTTTGTTGTTGTAACTTAACATGTAACTATGTATAAATAAAAAATACACATCTGGGAAATGTTTCATAATGTGAACATACTCAGATAACAAGAATCCATGAAACAGAACCAGCAGCCTAGCAGGCGCTCTGTGCTTCCTTTAAGTCACTAACTCCTTTACCCCCAAGTAACCACTCCTCTGACTTTTAACACCATAAATTCATTTTTTAATTTGTTTTTGAACTTATAAGTGGAAGCATGCAGTAAACATTCACTGTTATATTTGTAAGGTTCATCCATACTGTTATGTATGGCAGTAGTTCTTTCTTCTTACTGCCCAGTATTCCATTTATATGTATGACTACTGCAGTTTGTCAGTTATTCTGTGGTGAATCGATATTCTGATTATTCTCATTTGGGGGCTGTTATGAATAGTGTCAGTAGTAAATTTCTTACACATAATTTTTGGTAATCATATATGTGCTTCCTATTGGTATACACCTAGGAGTGGCAAGCCATAGAGTATATTTAGCTTTAGTATATATTTCCAGGTACAGCTATAGCTTATTTTATTGTGCTTCACTTTATTACACTTTACAGATATGTCGTTTTTTAGGTTTGTGGCAGTCCTGTGTCCAGCAAATCTGTCGGTGCCATTTTTCCAATATTTTGCTCATTTCTTGTCTCTGTGTCACATTTTGGTATTCTTGGAATATTTCAGACTTTTTCATTATTATTACATTTGTTTTGGTGATCTGTGATCAGTGATCTCTGATGTTACTATTGCAATTGCTTTGGGGTGCCACAAACTACACCCATGTAAGAAGGTGAACTTAATTGACAAATACTGTGTGTGCTCTCACTACTCCACTGACCAGCTGTTCCCTCTCTCCCTTTCTCAGCCTCCCTATTCCCTGAGACACAACAATATTTAAATCAGACCAATTAATTACCCTACACTGTCCTCTAAGTGTTCCAGTGAATGAAAGGGTTGCATGTCTCTCACTTTAAGTCAAAAGCTAGAAATGATAAGCTTAGTGAGGAAGACATGGCCTTTTGTGCCAGTTATCCAAGTTGTGAATGCAAAGGGAAAGTTCTCAAAGGAAGTTAAAAGTACTACTTCAGTGAATACACAAATGGTAAAGAAGCAAAACATCTTATTGATGATCTGAAAAAAGAGTAATGGCCTGAATAGAATATCAAACCAACCATAACATTCCCTTAGGCCAAAGGCTAGCCCTAGGCCTTGCTCTTCAGTTCTATGAAGGCTGAGAGAGGGGAATAGAAGCTGTGGCAAGTTATCCAGAAGATCTAGCTAACATGACTCATGAAGATGGTTACACTAAATAACAGACATTCAATGTAAATGAAACAGCCTTCTTTTGGAAGAAGATGCCACATAGGACTTTCAACTTTCATAGCTACAGAGGAGGAGTCAGTGCCTGGCTTCAAAGCTCCAAAGGACAGGCTCTTTCTTGTGAGGGGCTAGTACAGCTGTTGGCTTTAAGTTGAAGCCAGTGCTCATTTACCATTCTGAAAATCCTAGGGCCCGTAAGAATTATGCTAAATCTGCTCTACCCATGCTGTATAAGTGGAACAAGAAAGCCTGGGTGACAGCACATGTGCTTACAGCATGGTTTACTGAGTATCTTAAGCCCACTGTTAACGTCTACTCAGAAAAAAGGTTCCTTTCAAAATATTACTGCTCATTAACAATGCACCTGGTCACCCAAGAGCACCAATGGAGATGTACAGCAAAACCATTGTAGTTTTCATGCCTGCTGACACAACATCCATTCTGTCGCCCATGGTTCAAGGAGTCATTTCACATTTTGTAAAGGTATGTCTGCCACAGATAAGGATTCCTCTGCTAGATCTAGGCAAAGTAATTGAAAACCTTCTGGAAAGGATTCACATCTAGATGCCATAAAGGACTTTTGTGATTCATGAGAAGAGCTCAGAATATCAACTTGAATGGGAGTTTGGAAGAAGCTGATTTTCAACCCTCATGGATGACTTGGAGGGATTCAGAACTTCAGTGGAGGAAGTAACTGCAGGTGTGGGGGAAACGGCAAGAGAACTGGAGTTAGAAGTGGAGCCTGAAGATGCAGCTGAATTGCTACAATCTCATGATAAAACTTGAATGGATGAGGAGTTGCTTCTTATGGATTATCCAAGAAGGTGGTTTCTTGTGATGGAATCTGCTTCTGGTGAGGATGCTGTGAAGTTTGATGAAATGAGAACAAAAGACTTAAAATATTCCATAAACAGAATTGATAAAGCAGTGGCAGAGTTTGGATGATTGACTGCAATTTTGAAAGAAGTTCTAATGTTGTAAAATGTTATCAAAGAGCATCACATGCTACAGAGAAATCACTCATGAAGGACGAATCCAATGATGCAGGAAACTTCATTGTTGTCTTCTTTTAAGAAATTGCCGCAGCCACCCCAGCCTTCAGCAATCACTGACTTGATCAGTCAGCAGCCATCACCACTGAAGCAGGACCTTGCACCAGCAAGCTGTGAGCTAATTTGCATTTCCCTGTTACCTAAGATTTTTCAAATGTTTATTGGCGCTTGTGCTATGCTCTTCAAGTCTTTTGCCCATGTTTTTTATTGCATTGTTTGCTCTCTTCTTAATGGTTTGTATGAGTCCTAGATATTAATCCCTTTTTAAATACATGTCATAATTATCTTTTCCCATTCTGGGGTTTGCCTTTTCACTCTTAAATGCTGCTGCTGATGAACAAAAGGTCTTACTTTTCTTATTTTTAATATAGTCCCTTTTTTTTCCTTGTATGGTTAGTGCTGTGTTTAGTGTAGCCTGTTGAATTCCTAGATCAGATCATGAAGATATTCCCTATTTTCTTTGAGAAGCTTTGTTTTAGTCCATTTAGTTTATGATACCTAAATATTTGGTTATTATTCCTTTATATGTTTTTTTTAGCTTTAAAATATAACTGCCTTTTTTACAGGATTTCTGATCCCTGATATTTTGGTTTCTGTTACAACATGTCTTTCTACCTTTTACAGTAAATAGCTCCTTTTAGATTGTTGGTATTCTTTGATAAAATAACTACTTAAGGATTAACTGGAGGTATTTTCATTGGGACTGCCCTGCCATTTCTTTCATTGACTGTGCTCGGGCTGTTTATCTTCCTGTGTGCACAGCCACGCAAACCATCGCCATCTTTAAACTGTCTCCTTGTAGGAACATACATGACTTCCATCTTCTTCCTTTCTGTGCCTGTTCAGTGGACAAGTGTTTTCACTCATCTGCTGGCACATTAGAGATGAGGTGAAGGCAAAGCCTCCTTTATGAAATCCATGGCCACAGTGCCCCTGAGCTTCAGTGACTGGTGTGTGCATGCTCTGCATAGAGTCCCCTTTGAAAACACTACTGCCAGTAGCAGCCATTGTGCCCACGGGGTTCCCATGTGGAGTAGAGCTACATTTGATTTTTGAGTAACTGGTCCCCACCTTGCTTTCAGTTGATCAGAAAAACATGAATGAGTAACATTTGAATTTCACATCAAGGAACCTTGAAAAACCATTTGAGGGTCTGCCCTGGTGCTTGGACATGTCCCAAGCCTTGCACATTTCACATCTCTTTTGTCTTACCCTTTGCTTTTGGACTCTGCTGACAGACTTGGGTGGCATCTTATGAGCCTGATGTATTGATAGGGCCTCTGTCACCCAAGATTTAGACTATCCTTATTCTGTCCTCAGGAGGACATTTTAGGAAGATTTTCGAGAACACTGACTGACATGTACATCTTTTTAAACAGAATGTAAAACCATTGAATATGCAGGTTAATTAAGTTATTTGGGAATTCCTGTATCCCTTTCAGTTAGCGAAGCTTTTAGCAGAGCATAAGGTGTTTGAACCACTGTACTGAAATTTCTCCTGTGGTGAGAGTCATCTAACTGGGTTTTACTTTTTGTTGTTTTGTTTTGTTTTGCTATTATAAATGTGCAGTTACATTAGCAACATTATGCTAGACTCCCCCTATTATCAAGTCCCCACCACATACCCCATTACAGTCACTGTCCATCAGCATAGTAAGAAGCTATAGAATCACTACTTGTCTTCTCTGTGCTATAATGCCTTCCCCATATCCCCCTCCACACCCGCTACATAATGTGTGCTCATCGTAATACCCCTTTCTTCCCCTTGTCCCTCCTTTCCCACCCATCCTCCCCAGTTCCTTTCCCTTTGGTAACTGTTAGTCCATTCTTGGGTTCTGTGAGTCTTCTGCTGTTTTGTTCCTTCAGTTTTTTTCTTTGTTCTTATACTCCACATACGAGTGAAATCATTTGATACTTGTCTTTTTCCGCTGGCTTATTTCACTGAGCATAATACCCTCTAGCTCCATCCATGTTGTTGCAAATGGTAGGATTTGTTTTCTTCTTATGGCTGAATAATATTCCATTGTGTATATGTATCACATCTTCTTTATCCATTCATCTACTGATGGATACTTAGGTTGCTTCCATTTCTTGTCTATTGTAAATAGTGCTGCAATAAACATAGGGGTGCATATGTCTTTTTGAAACTGGGCTCCTGCATTCTTAGGGTAAATTCCTAGGAGTGAAATTCCTGGGTCAAATGGTATTTGTATTTTGAGTCTTTTGAGGAACCTCCATACTGCTTTCCACAATGGTTGAACTAATTTACATTCCTACCAGCAGTGTAGGAGAGTTCCCCTTTCTCCACATCCTCGCCAACATTTGTTGTTGCTTGTCTTTTGGATGGCGGCCATCCTAACTGGTGTAAAGTGATATCTCATTGTGGTTTTAATTTGCATTTCTCTGATGATTAGCAATGTGGAGCATCTTTTCGTGTGCCTGTTGGCCATCTGAATTTCTTCCTTGGAGAAGTGTCTGCTCAGGTCCTCTGCCCATTTTTTAATTGGCTTATTTGCTTTTTGTTTGTTGAGGTGCATGAGCTCTTTGTATATTTTAGATGTCAACCCCTTATTGGATATGTCATTTATGAATATATTCTCCCATACTGTAGGATGTCTTTTTGTTCTATTGATGGTGTCCTTTGCTGTTCAGCTTGGTATAGTCCCTCTTGTTCATTTTTGCTTTTATTTCCCTTGCCCAGGGAGATATGTTCATGAAGAAGTTGCTCATACTTATGTCCGAGAGACTTTGCCTATGTTTTTTTCTAAAGTTTTATGATTTCATGACTGACATTCAGGTCTTTGATCCATTTTGAGTTTACTTTTGTGTATGGGGTTAGACAATATTCCAGTTTCATTCTCTTACATGTAGCTGTCCAGTTATGTCAACACCAGCTATTGAAGAGGCTGTCATTTCCCCATTGTATATCCATGGCTCCTTTATTGTATATTAATTGACCATATATGCTTGGGTTTATATCTGGGCTCTCTAGTCTGTTCCATTGGTCTATGGGTCTGTTCTTGTGCCAGTACCAAATTGTCTTGATTACTGTGAATTTGTAGTAGAGCTTGAAGTCAGGGAGCATAATTCCTCCCACTTTATTCTTCCTTCTCAGGGTTGCTTTGGCTATTCAGGGTCTTCTGTCATTCTATATGAATTTTAGAACTATTTGCTCTAGTTCATTGAAGAATGCTGTTGGTATTTTGATAGGTATTGCATTGAATCTGTAGATTGCTTTAGGCAGCATGGCCATTTTAACAATATTCATTCTTCCTATCCATGAGCCCGGGATGTGTTTCCATTTATTGGTATCTTCTTTAATTTCTCTCTTGAGTGTCTTTATTCCTTCTGTATTTTTCTTTTTTTTTTTGTATATGAAGCTTCTTTGCCTTTATGTATTACACAGACAAGTTATAGTTTCCTCCTGGCATGTATTTTAAAATAGATTAAATGATAATAAACTATATATTATATGTCTTTCATAGGGTTATTAGGTATCTGTAATGGATTCAAGCTATATATTTTCATTACTTTGTCTTCTTAAGAAGAGTTGGTTTATATATAAACTTTTTCCATGAAAGATTCAGTTTTCATCTGAATTTACTTTGTGTAGATTATTTACAAAGATTTTTACAACCTATTTTTATAAACACAAGAGGAAGCATTTTTTAAATAGCACTTTAAAATTTAAACATCTTGTCACATTTGCTTTATCTCTCCATACAAGTGTACACGTTGTGTTTGCTCAACCATTTGAACGAAACTGGCAGGTGTTTCATTCTCCTTAATGGACATACTCAAACATGAACATAATGCTTTTATTGTCTGCGTGTGTAAATAAAATTGTTTCATTGCTCTAGATCCTAGAACTAGCCTAGTCAGGTGCCAAAGATTTAATGTTTATCTGTTCATTATAGAACTACTTAAAAAATACTAAAATAAAAACAGCGAATACTTTGGCAAATAAAGCAAGATAAATACTGAACTTTAAGAAGTAAAAAGTTTTCCTGGTCCTTCATGGTGCTTTATCCATTTCCATATCAAATCTGAGCCTGCTTAAATTCCTACTTTTGAACTAAATAATACAGTTATATTCATTTATGCTCAATTCTACATGTATTGAATTTGTGTGTTATATACTTAGGCATTAAAAACATATAAGGCCTAAAGCATGTTTTAATGAGGAGAGTTACTAAATACATGAGTTGTTACCATTGCATAGCATGAGCCTTGGGTTAAAACCAAGCTTTCTCAGAGCACTTGAATTAGTGTTCTATAAAAATGAGTTTGGCTCTGTTAAGTTTAACAGTAAATACTTTTCAGAATGTCTGGCATATAAAAAGCACTCAAATACTTGCCTTAATTAAGTAAACAATCTCAATCTAAACATGGGGTAAAAATACTCAATAAGGACTCATGTGATTTCTGGACCAAGCTCAGGCTCCACGTCTCATTTTTTAAATGAATGTGTTCCAGATAATCTCTAATTAGCATCAACATTTTTATTATTATGTATTGTGTTTATCGTATATACTGCCCAAGAGAACAGTAATTTCTATCTGATCAGGAAACTTAAAACTTTTTTATCTTAATGGTCACACTAAAAAAAAAGACTTCTTTTGATGACTGTGACTTGAACTTTTTCTGACTTGATAGCTCGAATTACATCTTTACAAGAGGAGGTGAAGCATCTCAAACATAATCTTGAAAGAGTGGAAGAAGAAAGGAAAGAAGCTCAAGACATGCTTAATCACTCAGAAAAGGTAAATGATTTAACATGTACTAATTATGAGGTAGTATTTACTGGCTATCAAATATCACAAGGTGGTTTTATAAAATAGCATTCATTTTTACTGTTTATTTACATTTCTTAAGTTTTTATGGCTAGTTGGTTGGTGTTTAGAGGTGTGTTTGTATCTTATTTAGGGCTTTTTATTGTATTATATTATTTCTGTTCATTTTTACCCTTGAAGGGTATTAGATGCTTGATATTATCTGATCATTACAAATTGGTTTGTAAATAACCTCTTCATGTAGCATTTCTTTCTGTTTCTCTGCACATGGGTAAGATGAAGGTGCTGAGCCTCAGTAGTCTTAAGAAGAAGTAAAAGAAAGGATTCATATATATAGTAAACTATGTGTACTTTTTCCATTTGCTGGTAAAAGTTAACAGAATAGAAAAGAGCATAAAGTGATTGTCCTTTGGGTGTAGAATTTTCTTAACAATAAAAAATGTCTCTCTTACTTTTCTAAGAAAAGGACTAAATAGATAGTATGCATGCAGTTCTGGCTCTCACGTTTTCAGTGCCTCCCTGAAATGTCATAGGTTTGCTAGATCCTCAGATAAATGATCAGAAAATCCACCACTTATCTTGTCCTTTGGACATGTTTTGTGATTTTCAAAGTAGTTTTTGATATCTAATCCTGGTTTAATGTGGAAATAGGATGAAAAAGAAAGAGTTAAAGAAGCACCCAAACAGACACGGAATACATTTTTATTTGTTTCATTTTTTTTGTCAAAACAGTGTAAATAGAGGTAAATGGAAATATAGACAAAGACAACTGAATAAGTATAAAGTGGTAGCACACATTTCCCAGTGAACTGAAGAGTTGTGCTATTCATGTCTGATCTTAGCAGTGTATCTTGCTGAACATAAAAGTACCACCCCAGGCCCCTGCCCTGCCATCAGCCATGGCTAAGGAGTCAATGGAATGGGTTGGGAATAAAGCAAAGATGGTATTTTGTTTTTAATTACATGTGTTTATTGTGATGTTAAAGTAAGATATCATAGATAATGTGAAATATACAAGAAAGCATAAAAAATAAGTTACATCCTGAACAAAAATATTTAAGTAAATATGGTATATGGTATCACTTTTAGGTCTAGTGTGATGCATATATTATCTCTTGTGGGATATTAAATAATGTAAGATTTAATAATCTTTTCCACAGTGTATAACACAACTTTCATTTTCATTTTGCAGGAAAAGAATAATTTAGAAATAGATTTAAACTATAAACTTAAATCATTACAACAACGGGTAGAACAAGAGGTAAATGAACATAAAGTAACCAAAGCTCGTTTAACTGACAAACATCAGTCTATTGAAGAGGCAAAATCTGTTGCCATGTGTGGTAAGTGTCAGTTTTAATATTTTCTACATTATTAGTTTTAAATAGTTCCTACAAAAGTTTTTATTTTAATCAAAATTTCATTTCATAGTAGAATAAAGTCTTTAAAATTAATAAATTTTGATCTAGGAAAAGGATACCTTCTTTTTTTTCTTTTTTGATACCTTTCTTGTTTTTTTTTTATTGTGAGGTGATATCTCATTGTGGTTTTAATTTGCATTTCACTGATGATTAGCAACGTGGAGCATCTTTTCATGTGCATATTGGCCATGTGAATTTCTTCTTTGGAGAAGTGTCTGTTCAAGTTCTCTGCCCATTTTTTAATTGGCTTATTTGCTTTTTGTTTGTTGAGGTGTGTGAGCTCTTTCTATATTTTAGATGTCAACCCCTTATCGGATATGTCATTTATGATACATTTCATTTTTTAAAATCACAATTTCACCTTTTAGTTTCCTCACTCCCTCTACTCCGTAATCAGTGGAGTCTCTCTTCTCCCAGTTTTTCAATCCTTTCCATATTTTATTTTCCTGATCCATTCTGGAACTCATTGTTAATCCACCTTTTTTCTTGCTTTGTGCCCACAATTTTCTCATTCCTTCATATTTCACTGCATTATGTCTTTAAACAAAACCCTAGGTTAAGACACCCAGCCACTTTCTTCAATTCAAATAGTTATTTCAAGGGGTGTTAGCCCAATGCATTATCCCCAGCCTTAGTGAAAGTGTCTTTTTAACATATCATTCATCAGTTCCCTTTCCCAGACATATTTCTCTTCTTGAACTTCCCTATGCCATTTCTTTATCATTCAACTTTTAGGTGAAATATTTTCCTATTTCAAAAAAAAAATCATGAAAGTATAGGTGTGAACTTTTCAAAATGTAGTTCTGTTAACCAACCTATCCTACTTATTTAACTATCCTCATTATCTTCCCTCTCATCTTAGAGGAGAGCAGTTCTCTTCCTATATTGGCGAATATGTTCTAGTTGTACTCAGATCCAATCTCTTCTTATGTCATGTCAACTTATTATCTCTAATTCTTTTTCCTCAGACTTTTCTCCTCTATTGAATCCTTTCTTGTTGTAAACATGTAGATGTCTCTCCCATCTTAAAAAAGTGATGAATCTTGCAGCAACCTGTAACCCTTACAAATTGCTACTGTTTGATGCTGGACCTTTATAGCTAAACTTCTAAAAAGAGGAGTATTTCTTCACTTTCTACTCACTTCTTAACGTACTACAGTCTGGAAGTGTTAATGGCACATTAAATTCAATTCGTTCAAAGGAATTTTATCTGTGAAGCTTGTTCTTACATCCTATTGTCACTATCTTGGTTAATGGCTATATAGTTTATTTGAGTCCAAGTTTGAGATCAGAGGAATCTATTTTGCCTCTTAGCTGCTGTATGACTGTAGATGAGAAAATGCATGTAAAGTGCCTGTACATAGAAAGCTTTTAATAAATGGTAGATATTATCATGGTTAAGGATGTTGGTCTTATTCATCCAGGAACCCAAGCCAGAAACCTGGGAATCAATAAGGAATTTTACTTCCAAAGTATATATACAATGTAATCCTCCTTTCCTATTCCCTTTTAGTTCGTGATCTGTTGCCATAGAGTCTTAATTTTTACTCTGCCAAGAGTTGTTCTGCTCATCAATCTGTTGTTAACACTTAGGTCAGAATGATCTTTTTAAAATTCAAATCTTACTGTGCTAGTCCTTTTGAGGGTTAAATTCATTTTGTGGAGGTTGGGGGCTCAAGATGGCAGCGTGAGCAGGGCAGCCAAAATCTTCTCCCAAAACCATATATATTTTTGAAAATACAACAAATACAACTATTCCTAAAAGAGAGACCAGAAGATACAGTACAACAGCCAGGCTACATCTACATCTGCGAGAACTCAGCACCTCACGAAGGGGGTAAGATACAAAGCTGTTACCACGTGGGACCCGAGCACTTACCCACCCCATCTCACCGGCCGGAGGAAAAGAATCAGAGTGGGGAGGGAGTGGAAGCACAGGACTGGTAAATAACCAGCCCTGGTGATCTGCACGGGCAGCACAGACATACACCGCATCGTATACTGGATATTAGAGGAACAGAAGGGCAGGATCCAAGACGGAGACTGCAAGCAGGTCCCCACAGCCAGCTCCCCTGTGACAAAAGAAAAGCGGGCGCTTCTTAAATGCCTTAAAGGGACAAAGACCCAACAGTGGAAGAAAACCGTCCCAGCACACTCAGCCCATCAAGCTGGGAATCTTGAGGAATTTCAGGCCTCCTAACCACCTGCCAGATAAAGCAGCCCACAAGCCCCTCATGGCAATAAGCAGCCTGCCATTCGTTCCCACCCGGCCGATGCTGCAAATGGACCGGCTGACCCGCCACAGCTGCAGAGCAGCCAGAGAGTGGCCCCGCCTACGGGAACCACACAGAGTCTCCTCCCAGCACACAGCTAACCAGGACAGGCAGCAGAAGCAGGGGCAAGGTGTGGAAAGCGCGAAGGGGCCTGTCCTGGCGCTAGAATGCAACCGGCGTGGCTGCCACCCCCGCACAGCACAGTGCTCTAGGCTAGCCTGAGGGCAGCTATGCCCATGGCAGCTGAGGGAATTATCCCAGAGATGGCCTCCCAGTGTGCAGGTAACCAGCACAGGCTGCAGAAGCCAGAGCAAGGTCCGGAAGGCGCGAAGGGGCCTGCCCTTGCAGTAGAATGCACCCGGCATGGCTGCCAAACCCCCACAGTGCTCTAGGCTAGCCTGAGTGCAGCCCTGCCCATGGCAACTCAGGGGATTATTCCAGAGACCGCCTCCCGGTGTGCGGGTAACCGGCACAGGCTGCGGAAAAGGGCAAGGCGAACAACAAGCAGGAAGGGACTTTGTTCTCCCAGCTGACACATGTCACCTGCCTGCGACCACTTCTATTGCCATGAAAAGACAGAAGAATCTGATCCAGTCAAAAATAACTGAGACAACTCCAGAGAGAGGACATGCTGGGATAGATTTAAGCAATCTTCCTGAAAAAGAATTCAGAATAAAAGTCATAACCATGCTGATGGACCTACAGAGAAATATCCAAGAGCTAAAGGATGAAGTCAGGAGGGACATTACAGAAATGAAACAATCGATTGATGGGCTTAAGGGCAGACTGGAGGAAGTGCAAGAGACTGTTAATGGAATAGAAATCAGAGAACAGGAGTACAGAGAAGCTGAGGCAGAGAGAGATAAAAGGATCTCTAGGAATGAAAGAATATTAAGAGAACTGTGTGACCAATCCAAAAGGCAGCTAGAGAGAGAAAAAGATCACCTACAAAGGAAAACCCATCAGACTATCATCAGATTCTCAACAGAAACCTTACAGGCCAGAAGAGAACGGCATAATATATTTAATGCAATGAAACAGAAGGGCTTTCAACCAAGAATACTGTATCCAGCACAATTATCATTTAAATTAGAGGGAAGGATTAAACAATTCCCAGACAAGCAAAAGTTGAAGGAATTTGCCTCCCACAAACCACCTCTACAGGATATTTTAAAGAGACTGCTCTAGATGGAAGCACTCCTAAGACTAAATAGATGTCACCAGAGAAAATAAAATCACAGCAAAGAAAGCAGACCATCCAAATACCAACTAAAGGCAAAAAATAAAATCAACTATCCACAAAAACAAAGGAAACACAAAAGAGTACAGAATAAAAGACCTAACATATAAAGAATGGAAAAGGAAGAATAAGAAGGGAGAGAAATAAAGAATCATCAGACTGTGTTTATAATACCTTAACAAGAGAGTTAAGTTACACTGTTAGACACTAAAGAAACTACCCTTGAACCTTTGGTAACCCCGAAACTAAAGCCTGCAATGGCAATAAGTACATATCTATCAATAATCACCCTAAATTTAAATGGACTGAATGCACCAATCAAAAGACACA
This sequence comes from Smutsia gigantea, assembly GCA_032199065.1. NCBI lineage: Eukaryota > Metazoa > Chordata > Mammalia > Pholidota > Manidae > Smutsia > Smutsia gigantea. The sequence goes on along the minus strand of JAVSCE010021206.1, from coordinate 139,982 downwards.
GAGTAATACAATGCATAAAAAAGCAAGACCCATCTATATGCTGCTTGCAAGAGATTCACCTCAAACCCAAAGATATACACAGACTAAAAGTGAAGGGATGGAAAAAGATATTTCATGAAAACAACAAGGAGAAAAAAGCAGGTGTTGCAGTACTTGTATCAGACAAAACAGACTTCAAAACAAAGAAAGTAGCAAGAGATAAAGAAGGACATTACATAATGATAAAGGGTTCAGTCGAACAAGAGGATATAACCATTATAAATATATATGCACCCAACACAGGAGTGCCAGCATATGTGAAACAAATACTAACAGAATTAAAGGAGGAAATAGAAACCATGCATTCATTTTAGGAGACTTCAACGCACCACTCACTCCAAAGGACAGATAAACCAGACAGAAAATAAGTAAACACATAGAGGCACTGAGCAACACACTAGAACAGATGGACCTAACAGACATGTACAAAACTGTACACCCAAAAGCAACAGGATACACATTCTTCTCAAGTGCACATGGAACATTTTCCAGAATAGACCACATACTAGGCCACAGAAAGAACCTCGGTAAATTCAAAAATATTGAAATTCTACCAACCAACCTCTCAGATCTCAAAGGTATAAAACTAGAAATAAATTGTGCAAAGGAAACAAAAAGGCTCACAAACACATGGAGGCTTAACAACATGCTCCTAAATAATCAGTGGGTTAACGACCAATTCAAAACAGAAATCACAGAATATATGGAGACTAATGACAACAACACAAAGCCACAACTTCTGTGGGACGCAGCTAAGGCAGTTCTAAGAGGAAAGTATATTGCAATCCAGGCCTATTTAAAGAAGGAAGAACATTCCCAAATGAATAGTCTAAAGATACAATTACTGAAATTGGAAAAAGAAGAACAAATGAGGCCCAAAGTCACCAGAAGGAGGGACATAATAAAGATCAGAGAAGAAATAAATAAAATTGAGAAGAATACAACAATAGAAAAAATCAATGAAACCAAGAGCTGGTTCTTTGAAAAAATAAACAAAATAGATAAACCCCTAGCCAGACTCATTAAGAGAAAAAGAGAATCTACACACATAAACACAATCAGAAATGAGAAAGGAAAAATAATGACAGACCCCACAGAAATACAAAGAATTGTAAGAGAATATTATGAGACTCTATATGCTAACAAGCTGGAAAACATAGAAGAAATGGACAACTTCTTAGAAAAATACAACCTTCCAAAACTGACCAAACAAGAAACAGAAAAACTAAAGAGACCAATCACCAGCAATGAAATTGAAGAGCTAGTCAAAAAACTACCCAAGAACAAAACCCCCGGACCAGATGGATTCACCTCTGAATTTTATCAGACATAGAGAGAAGACATAATACGCATTCTTCTTAAAGTTTTCCAAAAAATAGAAGAGGAGGGAATACTTCCAAACTCATTCTATGAAGCCAGCATCACTCTAATACCAACACCTGGCAAAGACCCCACCAAAAAAGAAAATTACAGACCAATATCCCTGATGAAAATAGATGCAAAAATACTCAACAAAATATTAGGAAACCGAATTCAAAAAAATATCAGGATCATACACCGTGATCAAGTGGAATTCATCTCAGGGATGCAAAGATGGCAAAACATTCAAATATCCATCAACTTCATCTACCTCATCAACAAAAAGAAGGACAAAAAGCACATGATCATCTGCATAGATCCTGAAAAAGCAGTTGACAAAATTCAACATCCATTCATGATAAAAACTCTTGACAAAATGGGTATAGAGGGCAAGTACCTCCACATAATAAAGGCCATATATGACAAACCCACAGCCAACATCATACTTAAAAGCGAGAAGCTGAAAGCTTTTCACCTAATATCAGAAACAAGACAAGGATGCCCACTCTCCCCACTGTTATTCAACATAGTATTGGAGGTCCTAGCCACGGCAATCAGACAAAACAAAGAAATACAAGGCATCCAGATTGGTAAACAAGAAGTCAAACTGTCACTATTTGCAGATGACATGATATTGTACATAAAAAATCCTAAAGATCCACTCCAAAACTACAAGAACTAATATCTGAATTCAGCAAAGTTGCAGGATACAAAATTAATACAGAGAAATCTGTTGCTTTCCTATACGCTAACGATGAGCTAGCAGAAAGAGAAATCAGGAAAATGATTCCATTCACAACTGCATCAAAAAGAATAGAATACCCAGGAATAAACCTAACGGAGAGAGTGAACGACCTATACCCTGAAAACTACAAGACACTCCTAAGAGAAATTAAAGAGGACACTAACAAAGAGAAATTAAAGAGGACACTAGCCATGCTCTTGGCTAGGAAGAATAAATATTGTCAAAATGGCTATACTACCTAAAGCAATCTACAGATTCAATGCAATCCCTATCAAAATACCAACAGTATTCTTCAACGAACTGGAACAAATACTTCTAAAATTCATATGGAACCACAAAAGACCCGAATAGCCAAAGCAATCCTGAGAAGGAGGAATAAAGCAGGGGGAATTACACTCCCTGACTTCAAGCTCTAGTACAAAGCCACAGTAATCAAGACAATTTGGTACTGGCAGAAGAACAGAGCCACAGACCAGTGGAACACAATAGAGAGTCCAGGTATTAACACAAACATATACAGTCAATTAATATACGATAAAGGAGGCATGGATATACAATGGGGAAATGACAGCCTCTTCAGCAGCTGGTGTTGGCAAAACTGGACAGCTACATGTAAGAGAATGAAACTGGATCATTGTCTAACCCCATACAGAAAAGTAAATTCGAAATGGATCAAAGACCTGAATAAGTCATGAGCCCATAAAACTCTTAGAAAAAAACATAGGCAAAAATTTCTTGGACATAAACATGAGCAACTTTTTCATGAACATATCTCCCCTGGCAAGGGAAACAAAAGCAAAAATGAACAAGTGAGACTATATCAAGCTGAAAAGCTTCTGTACAGCAAAGGACACCATCAGTAGAACAAAAAGACATCCTACAGTATGGGAGAATATATTCATAAATGACATATCTGATAAGGTGTTGACATCCAAAATATATAAAGAGCTCACGCACCTCAACAAAGAGAAAGCTAATAATCCAATTAAAAAATGGATAGAGGATCTGAACAGACACTTCTCCAAAAAAGGAATTCAGATGGCCAACAGGTACGTGAAAAGATGCTCCATGTCGCTGATCATCAGAGAAATGCCAATTAAAACCACAATGAGATATCACCTCACACCAGTAAGGATGGCCACCATCCAAAACACAAACAACAACAAATGTTGGTCTGGATGTGGAGAAAAGGGAACCCTCCTACACTGCTGATAAGAATGCAAATTAGTTCAACCATTGTGGAAAGCAGTATGGAGGTTCCTCAAAAAACTCAAAATAGAAATACCATTTGACCCAGGAATTCCACTCCTAAGAAGTTACTCTTAGAATGCAGCAACCCAGTTTGATAAAGACATATGCACCCCTATGTTTGTCGCTGCACTATTTACCATAGCCAAGAAGTGGAAGCAACCTAAGTGTCCATCAGTAGATGAATGGATAAAGAAGAAGTGGTACATATACACAATGGAATATTATTCAGCCATAAGAAGAAAACAAATCCTACCATTTGCAACAACATGGATGGAGCTAGAGGGTATTATGCTCAGTGAAATAAGCCAGTGGAAAAAGACAAGTATCAAATGATTTCACTCGTATGTGGAGTATAAGAACAAAGAAAAAAACTGAAGGAACAAAACAGCAGCAGACTCACAGAACCCAAGAATGGACTAACAGTTACCAAAGAGAAAGGGACTGGGGAGGATGGGTGGGAAGGGAGGGACAAGGGGGGAAAAGGACCATTACGATTAGCAGACATAATGTGGGGGTGGGGCATGGGGAAGGCTGTACAACTCAGAGAAGACAAGAAGTGATTCTATAGCATCTCACTATGCTGATGGACAGTGACTGTAATCGGGTATGTGGTGGGGACTTGATGATGTGGGGAGTCTAGTAACCCTAATGTTACACATGTAATTGTAGATTAATGATACCAAAGTAAAAAAAAAAGCCTTTTGTGGCTTTTTATTATTTACAAGGTTCATGTCAAACTCCTCATGACATACAAAATCTTGAATTCACACTTAACCTATCTTTACAGCTTTACCGTTCTGCACTTTCTTGAGTATACCCCATGCTTCAGCCATAGTGAACTACTTTTCTTTCTTTCTCGTAAGTTAATTACTGGCTGCCTACTGTAGGCCCGGCACACCTGGAAATACAGCAGAGTATAAGAATTACAGAAACCCTTCCTGGTAGAGATTATATTCTGGTGGTGGAAATAGACAAAAAAGAAAATAAATAGAAATAGGTACAGATTGTAATCATTAATGTATGGAAATACACACAATCAGTTAGTTTCTAAATAGTAGTACCTTAGATGGGGTTTCTACTGAAAGACCTGTCTAATAATATGTAAAATATATAACTAATAATAATTGGGTAAGAACCAAAAGTCAGAATGAACCAGCCATTTACAGTTAAAGGAAGTATATTCCAGGCAAAAGATATGATAAATTCAATACTGTTACTCTAAGAATAGTGGGAAACCATTGTAGTGTTTTCAGCTGTGCCAGGATGTATAATTTATGTTTTTAAAAGACTATTCCTATTGCTATGCAGGGAATGCTTAAAAGAAAAATAACATTTTATAAAGAGAGATCAGCAAGACGGGTATAGACTGTAGGCATTGGTGGAAGTAGAGCTGGAAAGAAGTGGAGATACAGAGAACAAGAGTTGGTGATGAATTGGATGGAAAGAGGAAAAAGAAGGAATAAAGAAAGACTTAGGCTTTTAATTTTAACAGCTGAATAGATGTTAATATATTTTGATTGAAATGACTGTAGTAAGAGTGGTTCGGGTTCGGAGTGAAATAAAGGTATCTATTTTAGATACTCTAACTTAGAGAGGCGTATTAGATATCTAGGTGGCGATATCAAATAGTCAATTAGTGTATAAGTCCAGCTCAGTAGAGAGGTATCATCAATTCAGGAATCATACAGGTAGAGCCGTATGAGAGCCTGATGAGATCAGCTAAGGGAAGAATACGGGCAGAAGAGAAGAGGAATCATAACAGAGTCTGTCAACAGTCTGACACTTGGAGGTCAAATAGAAAAGGAAGAACCAACACAGGAAACCAAGAAAGAGTAGCCAGAGGGATAGCAGGAAAACCAAGGGAATATGGTATTAGAAGGCTGAAAAAATGAGGAGTGGTTCAGTATATTCAAATCAGTTAAAATTGTTAGAGATGAAGACTTGGACATTATGTACCCTCTGAATTTTGCAAGGTGGACATCATTTCTTAGGAAAGAGATGAGTGTATAGTAAGTGAGGCACTGGAGAGAGTAAGTATAGACAATTCTCAGAAATTTGGCTTTGAACAGAGATGGGATGGTAACTGAAGAAGATGTGAGATCAGTGGAGGATATTTCTGGAGGGGAGATAATAAATTGTTGTGTTGATGGGAATGAATCATTTGGGAGGAGGAAATTGTTGAGACAGGAAAGGAGTGAAAGAAGTGAAGGAATAAAGTCCAGAACAGAAATGGGTGCATTTGTGTTTGATTAGGGAGACAGGAATTAGGAGGTGGTGATTGTATCAGTGAGGCCAAGTTGTAGGTTTTTGGGGAAAGATGATGAAGTTCAATCTCATGGTTACAATTTTGTCTCTTAGAGGGCAATATCTAAGAGTGGAAAAACCAGACAGTTTATAAAGTTTGAATCCTTACTAGTGCAATTTACTAGTTACCAGACCACAGAGAAGGTAACCTCTCAGAAACTAAGTTATCATATCTCAAGGACACTCACACTATAGACTGATATTTTCTGGTAATAATTAAAATAGGTGTTATACTACTATGGAATCTTGTTTATCTGAGTTGCATAAATTAAAGTTCCTGTCATAGCCTTAAGTCTCTTGAGATTTTTCTGGAACTATGCAGGGTTTAGATTAATAACCATGACCTTCTTCTTTTTTCTGAACTACCGCCATTTTTTCCTTATCTATTCCACTTTTTTCAAATTATACTTACACCTTCTGGTGTGACAAATTACAGTGAATTATCTTTCCTATTACTGGCCAAGGGCTGGATTTAGGTTTTTTTTTACTACTTTATTATATTTTATAACTCCCTTTAGGGATCTCACTGTACAGATAATTCAGATAATATCAGGACTTCCATATTGAATAGCTCTATTAGAGTCTCAGGATAAAAACATCCCTGTTTTTTTTCATTAGTGGTGACAAATTTGGTACCAGTTTGTCTTAAACAGCCCATGAAAGTGAAAGGTATTGAAACAGTCTATTTCTTTAAATGTACATTTTAACTTTTTTCTTTTACAGAGATGGAAAAAAAGCTAAAGGAAGAGAGAGAGGGTCGCGAGAAGGCCGAAAGTAGGGTTGTTCAGATTGAGAAGCAGTGTTCCATGCTAGATGTTGATCTGAAACAATCTCAGCAGAAGCTTGAGCATTTGATGGAAAATAAAGAAAGAATGGAGGATGAAGTAAGAAAAATAGTACTGATTTTGTTCATATGAATGAGGAATAAAGATACATTTTGACTGAAAAGCCATTATCATAAAACATGGAGGAGATTTGAATGAAATAACCTATATGTATCTGTGTTCACTGCTGTAAGGTCACTGCTATATCCCTAGGTCCTAGAATTTTCATCTTCAGATAGTTATTGAATATTCACACCAGAGGGTCTCTGCCATTTTGCACTGTGACAGTACAACTGTACAGAGGTGTCATAGCTCCTCCCAAAAAAAACTATTTGCTTTAACAGCAAACCTTTGTTGTAAAGTATCTTGTGATCTCAAAGAAGAGCATAGCTCTTAGATTTCAAAAAAAGGGTTAAACTGCAGTCTTGACTGTCTTAGATTGATAGAAAGCACAAGGTACACATTTACAAAGCAAAGATAAAATAACCTTATATGCTTCTTATATTTATTTTAGATATTATAAGAAATTATATTATAATTAAATACAAGTTTAAATTTTAAATATTGTAATTAAATTAATATTTACTTAAATTATAAGACATTATAATTAGCTGGAAAATCTAGAAGAAATGGACAACTTCTTAGAAAAATACAACTGTCCAAGACTGACCTAGGAAGAAACAGAAAAACTAAACAGACCAATCACCAGCAATGAAATTGAATCGGTAATCAAAAAACTACCCAAGAACAAAACCCCCGGGCCAGATGAATGCACCTCTGAATTGTACCAGACATATAGAGAAGAAATAACACCCATTCTCCTTAAAGTTTTCCAAAAAATAGAAGAGGAGGGAATACTTCCAAACTCATTCTATGAAGCCAGCATCACTCTAATACCAAAACCTGGCAAACACCTTACCAAAAAAGAAAATTATAGACCAATATCCCTGATGAATGTAGATAAAAAAATACTCAACAACATATTAGCAAACCGAATTCAAAAATACATCAAGAGGATCATACATCATGATCAAGTGGGATTCATCTCAGGGATGCAAGGATGGTACAACATTCGAAACTCTATCAACATCATCCACCACATCAACAAAAAGAAGAACAAAAACCACATGATCATCTCCATAAATCCTGAAAAAGCATTTGACAAAATTCAACATCCATTCATGATTAAAACTCTCAACAAAATGGGTATAGAGGGCAAATACCTCCACATCATAAAGGCCATATATGACAAACCCACAGCTAACATCATACTTAACAGCGAGAAGCTGAAAGCTTTTCATCTAAGATCGGGAACAAGACAGGGATGCCCATTCTCTCCACTGTTATTCAACATAGTACTAGAGGTCCTAGCCATGGCAATCAGACAGAACAAAGAAATACAAGGCATCCAGATTGGTAAAGAAGAAGTCAGATTGTCACTATTTGCAGATGACATGATATTGTACATAAAAAACCCTTAAGACTCCACTCCAAAACTACTAGAAATAATATCGGAATTCAGCAAAGTTGCAGGATACAAAATTAACACACAGAAATCTGTTGCTTTCCTATACACTAACGATGAGCTAACAGAAAGAGAAATCAGGAAAACAATTCCATTCACAATTGCATCAAAAAGAATAAAATACCTAGGAATAAATCTAATAAAGGAAGTGAAAGACCTATATCCTGAAAACTACAAGACACTCCTAAGAGAAATTAAAGAGGACACTAACAAATGGAAATTCATCCCATGCTCTTGGCTATGAAGAATAAATATTGTCAAAATGGCTATACTACCTAAAGCAATCTACAGATTCAACGCAATCCCTATCAAAATACCAACAGTATTCTTCAATGAACTGGAACAAATAATTCTAAAATTCATATGGAACCACAAAAGACCCCGAATAGCCAAAGCAATCCTGAGAAGGAGGAATAAAACAGGGCCAATTACACTCCTTGACTTCAAGCTCTACTACAAAGCCACACTAATCAAGACAATTTGGTATTGGCACAAAAACAGACCCACAGACCAGTGGAACAGAATAGAAAATCCAAACATTAACCCAACCATATACAGTCAATTAATATTTGATAAAGGAGCCTTGGATATACAATGGGGAGATGACAGCCTCTTCAGCAGCTGGTGTTGGAAATACTGGACAGCTACATGTAAGACAATGAAACTGGACTACATTCTAACCCCATGCACAAAGGTACACTCAAGGTGCATCAAAGATCTGAGTGTAAGTCATGAAACCATAAAACTCTTAGAAAAAACATAGGAAAAATCTCTTGGACATAAACATGAGCAACTTCTTCATGAACATATCTCCCTGGGCAAGGGAAACAAAAGCAAAAATGAACAAGTGGGACTATATCAAGTTGAAAAGCTTCTGTACAGCAAAGGACACCATCAGTAGAATAAAAAGACATCCTAAAGTATGGGAGAATATATTCATAAATGACATATCCGATAAGGCGTTGACATCTAACATATATATTGACATCTATAATATATAAAGAGCTCATGTACCTCAACAAACAAAAAACAAATAATCCAATTAAGAAATGGGCAGAGGAAATGAATAGACACTTCTCCAAAGAAGAAATTCAGATGGCCAACAAGGCACATGAAAACATGCTCCACATTGCTAATCATCAGAGAAATGCAAATTAAAACCACAGTGAGATATCACCTCACACCAGTGAGGATGGCCAACATCCAAAACACAAACAACAAGAAATGCTGGCGAGGATGTGGAGAAAAGGGAACCCTCCTACACTGCTGGTGGGACTGCAAATTAGTTTAACCACTGTAGAAAGCAGTATGGAGGTTCCTCAAAAAACTCAAAATAGAAATACCATTTGACTGGGGAATTCCACTCCTAGGAATTTACCCTAAGAATGCAGCAGCCCAGTTTGAAAAAGATATATGCACCCCTATGTCTATTGCAGCACTATTTACAATAGCCAAGAAATGGAAGCAACCTAAGTGTCCATCGGTAGATGAATGGATAAAGAAGAGGTGGTACATGTACACAATGGAATATTATTCAGCCATAAGAAGAAAACAAATCCTACCGTTTGCAACAACATGGATGGGGCTAGAGGGTATTATGCTCAGTGAAATAAGCCAAGCGGGAAAAGACAAGTATCAAATGATCTCACTCATGTGGAGTATAAGAACAAAGAAAAAAACTGAAGGAACAAAACAGCAGCAGACTCACAGAACCCAAGAACGGACTAATAGTTACCAACGGGAAAGGGACTGGGGAGGATGGGTGGGAAGGGAGGGATAAGAGGGAAAAAGGGGCATTACGGTTAGCAGATGTAATGTTAGGAGGGCATGGGGAGGGCTGTACAACACAGAGAAGACAAGTAGTGACTCTATAGCATCTCACTATGCTGATGGACTGTGACTGTAATGGGGCTGGTGGGGGGGGCCTGATGAAGGGGGTAGTTTAATAACCATAATATTGCACATATAACTGTAGACTAATGATACCAAAATTAATTATTTAAAAAAAGAAATTATAATTACTTTAGAAAGTAATTAGTCCACATATGTAAGTTAGAGAATAAAGGCAGAGAAGAAATAATCAGGAAAGACTTGTCAAAGGAGGGATGGGATGTTACCATTGTTTTAAAGGTTGAGTATGACTTAAAAGCTAGTAGTTTGAGAGTCAGAAGCTTGAATTGGTAGAGGGAATATTTTCAGTGGTGATAACAGTAGAAGAATGACTACTGAGTTCTTAAGAAGATAGGTAAGCAAGGGACAAAAAACGACTTGATCTGGCCAGAGAAGAAAAGATATGTGAGTAGTCATGGGAAAAACTTGGGGACCAATGTACTGAATAGTCTTTTAAACTTAAAATGGGAGCTACAGATGAAAACACTCTTTTAGAAAGTTAATCCTGTAGTGGTGTATGGAACAGGCTAGAAAGGAGAGAGTCAGAGATGCCGTATTAGAGCCAGCTTGCAGGAAGAGTGTATATTGAAAATTTGGAAGATAATACTTGGTCATTTAAAAAATATAATTATGACCACCTGTTACCTGCCCAGCTCTGTTCTAGGAGTTGGAATATTGAATTAAATAGCTATGGTCTTGACTCTTGACTTTTGTGGAACTTACAACTCAGAGGAAAAGACAGTTATTAAAACTGTAATTGTAAGCATGACATATTTAAGGAGAAAGTACTAAATGCTATAGGAGTGTTATGACTAATCACACTGGGGAGTTAACAGAGGCTTCACTAAACTTTGTAGGGTTGTAGACTAGAACACAAACATTTATGAATGAACAGGTTAATTTAAATACCCCTTAGAAATGTCCCACTGAAGATGACTTTTATACTCACCTTCTACTCCAAAATTTCTACAGAAGTTGGGGTAGAAAGAAACCAGACTTTTTCCCCCAAAGATCTCATATCTGAAATTAGGGAATTAATTTAACTTCATAATAAATTCTGCATAATAAACATATAGATCAAGGGACACTTTTTAGAATACTAATATTCTCTTTGTATAGGCATTATAATGTACATGAGACTTGATTCATATTCTTTCATATAATGTGTAATAAATTGTTAAATTATTTTTCTCATTCATAGGTTAAGAATCTAAGTCTTCAGTTGGAGCAAGAATCAAATAAGCGACTGTTGTTACAAAATGAATTGAAGACTCAAGCATTTGAAGCAGATAATTTAAAAGGTCTAGAAAAGCAGATGAAACAGGAAATAAATACTTTATTGGAAGCAAAGAGATTATTAGAATTCGAGTTAGCTCAGCTTACAAAGTAAGTCTTGAAATCACATTCTTGATTTCCTTTTTTGTGTTCAGCATTTGCTTGTGTTTTATATGTGTATAGTTTCATGTACTCAGAGTTTGTGAAAGGAAGACTTCGAAAAAAGTATTTAGAAATAAAAGGATTTGCTTGCAAAGGTTTGTAAGGGAGTTCAGGCTTTGGAGGATAGCCTTACTAAATAAAAAGTTAAAGAAAGGAAAGAGGAGATTATGAAGGCTACTGACTTTACTGTAAGTCTCTGTGTTGGAAAAAACAATTTTGTCATATGATTTTGATATCCACAGTCATGTTTCTTGATACTAGAATTATAAAAATCAGGGATAAACTTCTTTTTATTAAGGATTCCCTACCTCACAGAAAATGTTCAAGATTTCTTTATTTTGGAGACAAGAATTAGGCATGATGACTCTAATTTGTTTTGTTTTGTTTCTTTGGTTCACCTTAGAATACAAAGAATCTTTTTTCTTCTTGTACTCTGAGATGTGATATGTCTGCTTAATGGAGACAATGCAAGGTGTCAGTATTGCTTTCAGAATTCGTATAAGGACACATTTCAAAATTTTAATATCAAAGATGGGTGTAACTTACGCCAAATCATGTATTTTTATTTCCTCCAAATTTATCGTATCTTCATTTGCCAGCTTCATTTACAGCACAGTAATTCTTGGATAAAATTGTCAATTTTTATTTTGTTTCTTTGTACTGGTGAAATTCTTTTCCCCATTAAGAGCCACAATTTTCATGTAATATGTTTTATAGCTTTCTTCTCCCAAAATAACTGTCATTCAGCATTCAGTGAACATTCATTATGTCTCTTTATCTGCTATATGCCTTATTAGATGCTGAAAAAACAAAGCTATTACTACTTAATATGAAAACCTAGCAGGCACGGATGGACTTGTTAATCCTTGAAACTCTGTGTCTGGGTTGCATTGTGTTTTTGTTTTTTTGAGTCTATCCTTTCTATAAATTGTGCTTATGTGTGCATTATGTATGTGTAGTTGTCTCTTTATCTGTGTTCCTCCTCTCATCAGTTATTCTTGCCTCCCTTCCTGTTCCTTCCCTAACTATTCATTTCCAGCGCACAGATCCCTCCACCTTTTGCTTAATTGGCCATAATATATAGTCTAAATTCTTATTATTATTTATTAAATAGTTCTATTTCCCCTGTTTTTAATTGCTTGCTTACTACATAAGACATTTAAAATGTATCCCTAAGAATGCTTTACCTATTAAAATTTACAAAAAGAAATACCATTTTTATTTTTGCAATTTGGATTAATCCATAATTAATATTCTCTTGAAAATGACCTTCAGTAGAAAACAGTTCCCTCTACTTGGCATAGTATCATCCTCTAAAAAGCAAAGTGGAACCAGACGTGTGGCCTGACCAAATGTAATTAATGTAATATTGTATAATGAAGAATGATTTTGAAAAACAAATGTCTGTTTAGTAAACCTTTTTATTTTAGCAACTTTGATGAATAAAGAGTATTATAAAGTCTAGTATAAATAGTATTTGTTGACTATTTTTCTCTTTTATCTGAAGACAATACAGAGGAAATGAAGGACAGATGCGGGAGCTGCAAGATCAGCTCGAAGCTGAGCAATATTTCTCGGTGAGAATCATTTTTAACATGATAGACTTTCAAAATCTGACTTAAAATGATGTTTAGATTTTTAATGTGAACTATGCTTCTTTTTCTGATGATTATGAAGTGGTTTTCTCCCCTTTTCACATCCCTATATCTGCATTTCATTTCTGAATATGAGTTCATGATCCATTTAAGTTATGAAGAAATGACTATTTTTGTGAAACATTTCTAGAATTGCCATCAAGCTAGAGCTACATATAAGATTTTGTTTTAAAGGTTCTTTTTGCCTGGTAGCAATCTTGGGTGGGTTAGAGCGTCTGTATTATCATGAGTGTTTCACGTAAACATTACATTTGTAGGTGTCACTACGTACCGTTGTAGGCATAGCAGATGTTCAGGAGCTTTTTTTTGTTTTACCACTGTATGTACTTGTCTGTTTGCTTTTTGTCTGTAGAAGTTATTCTAAACTCTGTTTGCTGCAGACCAAGTTATTTTCACTGCTACTATTGATTAGCACTTATAGCTAATGTTTGAGGCTTTATTGTTTTGTTTGTTTCTTTTGGTTGCCAAGCTTTTGTGCTACCATTTTAACCTGATTTACCTAGCTGCTCCTTTACTATTCCTGAGGGCTGTCTTTCCTACAAGTTTTATTCAGTGTGAGTAAATGCGTGGGTTTCACCATGCTCAAGGAACCAAGGGTGAACACTATTGGAAGTGGTGTTTTCCCAGTAAAATGTCTGAACACCACTGGAGCTCTACAGAATTTTCCCATGATTTAGAGCTTCTTGCTCTACTCTGCTCATCTCCTAATCAAACGTTGTGACTTCCTGTTTTTTTCTATTTCTTTCCTGGCTTATTAGAGCATCATTGAGATGATTTTAAATTTTTTTAGCAGATCATTGTTGAACACCTTACCCTGAGTATAGATTAACCTTAATTATTCAAAGCATGTAGTACTAACTTCTGCAAAGTGATCTGTAATATGCACACTTTCTTGGCCACGTGCTCCCACAGAGTAATCATGCAGTGCCTCTGCACTTGGGGATGGGTGTGAAATGACTTGTGATATTCCTATGAATTCTCGATTTTGCCTCTATAAAAATAATACAAAACCTGACCCTGTCTCTTAAATCTAATTTATTCAGTTGCTTGTGAGGACTCTTGTTAGGTATCATTAAATTTGATAAGCTATTATGAACCAAATTTAAGATTTTCTTTAGTTTGGGCTTTCAAATCAGATTATTTTACTTATTATCCCTTCATTGATTACACATATAAATTTCTATATCTGAAGTCAGAGAAAAGAGATAAGAATTTGACTCCTAAAGGCAAAATATTTCATTTTAGAGATTGTAAACACTTAACACTAGAGCAAGCCATCACTCTTCCTTTGTTTACATTCCCATGGAAAAGTATTTTTCCCCTAGAGCAGCAAATGTACCCTTATAGGGTAAATTAAGTGTACAGTGTAAAAGTAGTTCTCCACAGCTGTTTGCTGATCTGTACCATTTTTTTCCTTTCCTTGTCTTTTAGACTAAAAAGGATTGTTTAAAAAAAAGAAAAAAAACTAAACTTACTTGGACGTTTCCTCCGGAACCCCAGGATATAACACAATATAGATGTAATACTTAGTGCCTGTTAATATTTGTTGATGAATCAGTTAGCAAAAGCTCAGAGAATTTTGAAAGAACTATTTTTCTATAATAAGTATATATTACTCATATGTTAGCACAATTTTTTATAAATCTTGTTTGTGGATATTTCTTCCACCCTTTAGATAACCCACCCAAAAGAGAAGTGTTTTCTCTAATATTATGCACTTCAATCTAATTTTTAAATTAGTGTTTGCTAAGTGTTTTTCCCCCATTAATAAACTTTTTAATGTATTACTATTAATTTTACCCATTTTAAGTGTATAGACTAATAAATTTTGAGAAATGCATATACTGTGTGGCCACCAACACAATCAAAATACAAAACATTTCCTTCACTGTGCACAAATTCCCTTGTGGCCCTTTGCAGTCAGTGTTCCCCACCTACCTCTGTAGGCAACCTCTGATTTGCTTTCTGTCACTAAGGATTGTTTTCAGCTGTTATAGAATTTCATGTACATGAAATCATACAGTATATGCTGTTCAGCACCGGATTTCTTTCACTCAACAAAATATTTTTTAGCTGTATCATGTTGTATGTATCAGTAGTTCATTGCTTTTTATTGCTGAATTGTATGGGTAAACCACAATTTATCTGTTGATGAACATCTGGACTGTTTTCAGTTTGGAGACTTGTGGATAAAGCTGCATTGGAAATTCATGTATAAAACTTTGTGTGGACATATAAGTGCATTTGTCTTGGGTAAATATTTTGGAGTGGAATTGTTGGATCCTATGTTGTTTAACTTTATAAGGAGCTACCAAACTTTCAGCTCTCCATAAACACTTACTACTTCTTACCACTTGTTTTGCAGACACTTTATAAGACCCAGGTAAAGGAACTTAAGGAAGAAATTGAAGAAAAAAACAGAGAGAATTTAAAGAAAATACAAGAACTACATAATGAAAAGTATGTCCATTTTACTTTAGAACAAGAATCACTACTACAACAAAACATTCTTAAAGTTACGATAGCCACTATTCTGATGGGAATGGTACAGCAAATCTTACTGAGCTAATACAGAACAAATCAAACTAGATTAGGCCAAAATTTACCTTTAAGGTAAAAAAAAAACTTAATATGTTAATGCCATAGCAGTTGTACAGAGATTCACTAAACTAACTGACAAATTGTTTTCAAGAGTCTCTCAATCTTTAAATGTCTGTTTGTATATAAATAGTTTATGTTTCATTTGCAAGTCATTTTATGTTAGGTAAAGGTATTTAAGGTCTTTATCTTAGTATTATTAGGCAGGTTAATTTCTATGGCATGTGTGCCTAGGACCTTAGAAGGAGAAGACCTTCTAAAGCTATTTAACCATAAGAACTTCTCATAGCTAGATAGTGTCAGAACAGGCACTGGGACTACTTTTCTCATGTTGTTACATTGTCACTCCATATAACCACTTTTGAAAGTAAAAGGATTTTAATCGTTTCATTATTGAAGGGAACAAATTCATAAAATAGCAAAACATGGACACCCATTCATGAAAGAGGCAGGACCTTGCTATGCCACCCCAGAAGCCCACTATATCCCCCATATAATTAAAGCTTTCTTCCCTCCCTACCACAAGAGTAATCACTATCCTAACACTTGTTGAAGGAACTGGATCATTTGTTCTGTGGTTTTTTCCAGTCATGATTTTACTGATTCTACTTCTATAGTTAGTTGAACATTTTTGTCCTCTTTCTGTGTTTCCTGCAAATCAATGGTTAAATCTAGACCTACATTGTCCAGTACAGTAGCCACTAGTCACATGTAGCTATTTAAATTTAAACTTCTTAAATAAAAGTTTTAAATTTAGTTCCTTATATTACAGGTGCTCAGCATATTTTAGAACATGTCTATCATTGTAGAAAGTTTGTATTGGACATCCTAATCTGGGAGCTTAATCAAAGTCAAATCTGATTTTTAGAGGGGAGAAGACTACCTCATTTATAATTTTGTAATGTCTGGTTGCCTCTCTTTTGGGAGCAACCATTGACACTCAGTGCTTGGATCCTTAATATGTTAGGTAGAGTCTAAGGTAGGAAAACTAGTACATTTGCTGTCTCTTGACAATGGTGAACTCCTATTACAGAGTACAGTCTGTTGCCTCTCACTTGTGTGATATCTGCATGTAGTATGCCGTCCTAGCTTGTGTGCACATACAGTAAGGGGGCACCCAATCCACTACATACCGTAATGTTTCATAGGCTTCATATGTTGGCCCTTGTTTGACCTATTTAAGAGAAATGTATTGATCACCACTTTGTGCTAAGTACTCTGCTTCATACCAGTGATACAGTTATTAGTAGGTTATGGTTCTTAGCTTCAGGTGCTTCAGAATCTACTCAGGAGACAGATATAATTAAGATATATGGCTATGAAAAGTGCTTTTGGAACATATTGAAGGGATATACCTCAGTCTCACCACGTGGGATTTAGAGAACATTTCTGAGGTCACAACTAAGGAAAGGAAAATTTGCCAAGAAATGAGATATGGGGAAGGGGACAATATAGGCAAAAGTCAGTCTGTGATTTGGAAGACAGTGAATGGTTTAGTTTGCAGGTGGGGAGACAGTTGGTGACAGATAAGGCTGGAGAGATAAACCTGAGTCAGGTTACAAAGTGCTTTGTGTGTCATGCTGAAGAGTTTGGAATTATTAAACACTAAAGAGTGGGAAATTTTGCTTTTGTTGATCTTGTCTTTTGTATGTCTGCATCACCTATATCAGGGCCTTACAAAGAAATATTCAATAAATATTGAATGAATGGATGAAAATTCTAAGCTAAGGATTGGCAAGATGGTGTTTTAGAAAGTCCCACTCTTTAAGGTGGAGAACAGAGTGGAGTGAGGCGAAGCTGGGTGGATAGAGGGAGTCCAGTTATACAGCCACTGGAATAATCTAGATGTAGAGTTATAGTTGGAGCTGGCAGTAAAAGGAGAGGCAAGTACATAGGAAAAAAACAGGAAGTAGAAGCAGTGGAATTTACAGATTTGGGGGTGGGGGTAAAGGTTAGGGAACATTTCAGGTGGACTCTCAAGTTTCTGACCAGGGCAGTTGGGTTGATGGTAGGCTAGTGCCTGAGGTAAGGAGTGCCAAGTTTGTGAGATGAGAGAGACAAGAGTATTTCCATTTCAGACCTGTTCAGTTTGAGGTACTTATGCGGTATCCAAACAGAAATGGATACCAAGCATTTGGGTTTATTGCTTCAGAACTCAAAGAAAAGATAAGGACTTGAAGCTGATTTGACAGTGGTTGCATACTAAAACCAAGCTAGATGAGGTTTCTTAAGATGACTGTGTATATCAAAGTTGATAAACTCCTGAGCCTATGATACCATACATATAACTAGGTTGAAGTTAGTTGGGTTCATTCATTGTGTGAATTATAAGGATTATAACAGATGGAAGAGTTCATGTTCTCAGTTCTAACCAGTTGCAGCCACATAATAGCACTGATCCAGTATTTCCAAATATTCTGGTTTTTCAAGTAAAGCCTCAGATGTGAATTTTTATGTAAAATGTTGGCCCCAATTGTGTGTGTGTCTGGAGGGAGACAGGGGGACACTTTTGTGGACTCATTTGCCTCTCTCGGGCAACAAGTTATAACCGCTTGTGTAGGATGAGAAGACATAAAGATTGAAGACAGGCAACGACTGTCTTTTAAGAAATAGGAAGAGGAAGGGAAAGTAAGAAGTCACCAGTAATACAAGAAGAAAAGCAGAATATGCTATCACAAAAGCTAGGCAAATAAAATATTTAAAAAAAAAGAAAGTGATTTAAAGTACCAGATACTCAGAAGGTCAAGTAAAAAATAATAAATCATTCATTATAGTTAAGGTTATATTTAAGGTTTCCTTGTTAACAAGAGTTCCTAAATAATGATGAGATTAGACACTAGATTAAAGTGGATTGAGACATAATGGGAAGGGTAGAAGGAGAGACAGAGTGTAGACAACAGCCACATTGACCTTACTATTAACAAACCAGTCTGTTCCTCTTCTGCCTTGGGGCCTCTGAATTTGCTCTTCTGTCTGCTTGGAACATTTTATTCTCAATAGCCACATGGCTTGTTCCTTCACCTGTTCAGGTCTAGGTCTAAATCTCATCTCAGAGGGGCCTTCCCTTCTCAATATTGCGAACATCCCCCACCCCATCCCACTATCTTGCTACTGAGTTCAGTACTTCGTTCTCTGTTTTATTGTTCTCTGTAGCACTTAACCCTTCTTAATATTGTAGAATTTGCTACTTATTTTATTTACTGTTTTTCACTTTCTACTAGAATGTAATTAAACTCAATGAAGAGATTTTCAAATGTTTTGTTGTTAACTCTATTCATTGATGCATGCCCAGCACCTAGAATTGTACCTAGAACATTATAGAGTCTCAGTAAATATTTGTTAAATTAAAAAATTCAAGAAATGTGATTGTTACAGCAGGGAAATATAACAGTAGCTGGAGGAGAAGATGATAGTAAGCCATTTCTTTTTAAAGATAGCAGAAACCTGAGCATATTTAAATGGGACATGAGAAGGAAATCAGTGGGAGAAGTTGTACATCTATTCATTGACAAAATTTCTGAGCACTTTCTATGGGCCAAAGACTTTTCTAGGTATTATTGATAAATTGATTTCTTTAAGGAGATAGGAGAATAAGGATAGGAAATTGATGCTCAGTATCAGCAAAGGCAGATCTTTCATTATGGAGAATTGTAAAGGAAG
Organism: Smutsia gigantea; assembly: GCA_032199065.1. Classification (NCBI taxonomy): domain Eukaryota; kingdom Metazoa; phylum Chordata; class Mammalia; order Pholidota; family Manidae; genus Smutsia; species Smutsia gigantea. The sequence continues at coordinate 120,695 of JAVSCE010021206.1, read as the reverse complement.
TATGGATGAATGTAATTGTAGTTTTACCTAAATCTTATTCTCGCTTTTCCTTACACAATTGCATAGGCAGGGATAGAACTGTTAATTTGGGATAAATAGGTTTTCCAGCATTTTATAGTATAAGTTAAATACTTTTATCTGAATTTGGCACAAAGCAGCAACTCCAGATGAGAACATATTATCAGTTATAGACAAAATGTGCTCTTACCTAAAGGCAGCCCCTTAATTCTATCCCTTTCTGCCTACTTAAGACTGTGACTCCAAAATTTCTCTCATTTTTCCTACATCAAATTTTTCCTTTCTTTAGTCATTCCCACTATTATACAAACATACAAGTAAACATCTCCTTAAAAGAAAAAAACCCTCTCTTAACTGAATATCCACTTCTAGCCACTGGCCCATTTTTCTGCTTCCTTTTGTCACAGACTTTCTTGACAAGTGACATACAATTTATCCTCATATCCTCTTCTTCCTTCTCTCTCAGGTGCACTCCAGTTGGACTTCTACATTCATTACTCTACCAAAATAACCCTTCTCAAGGTCACTGGTGACTTCTTAATAGTTAAATACAATAGTTGATTCTCAGTCCTTACCTTAACAGTAGCAGTTGACATAGTTAACTCCCTCTTGACAAAATTTCTTCATTTGATTCTGTGACACCACACACTATTTCCCTTTATGAATGAGCTATTCTTTCTTAACCTCCTTTACTCCTTTGTCTCTTCTCTGAGAACTTTAAAGTTTGGAGGGCCCAAGGGATTATTCCCTACTTGTTCTCATCCAGCCTTGTGGCTTTAAATAGCATCAGTATACAAGTATATTCTCCCCTGAATTCTAGACTTGAATGTCCAGCTGTCTATTGACATCTACACTTGAACATTTAATAAGTGTCTCATATGAAGCATGTCTTGATTTTCTCACCTTGCCAACCTGCTTTTCCCATTTCAGTAGTAGCAATTCTATTATTCCTGGTAAGTCAAAACTTGGAGTTAGCCTAGACTTTTCTTTTTTTCTATTCTCTACATGCAGTCCATCAATAAATCCTCCTAGCTATAACTAAAAAATATATCTAGAATCTGATCAGTTCTCACCACTTGTACCATTTACTAACCTGTTCCAAACTGTGGTCATCTCCAGTCTTGATTATTTCACTAGCCTCCTAACTGATATCCCTGCCTCTGCTTTTGTCCCCCTACTCTCTGATCTTAATAGAGCAGCCAGAATCATCTTTTTAAAGCAGAATACTCAGAGTGAAAGCCAAAGACCCTGTATTGCTTGGAAAGCCTCACAATGTCTGTTCTCCCTCATTTCTCTTACTACATCTCTCACAGCCTTTCCTCATCTCTCACTCTGCTCACATTGGCTTCCTTCAGACCAGCCGTAGGGCACTTGGCGTTAGATATCTCCTCTGCCAAAGCACTGTATTCCCAGATAAATGCATCTTCCTCCCCTATTTCCTTCATGTCTCTTCTCATTTTAGCAGAGAAGCCTCTTTGATCACCTGTGTGAAATAGTGACCATGTTTGTAGCATCTTCTACCTTTCTTCTTTTACTGTTCTCTATGGCATATTTTATATTACTTGTTCATTTTTTTAAAGTTCTGTCTCACCCCGCTAATGTATGCTTCATGAAGGCAGAAACTTTGTTATTGCTATATGCCTTAATTCCTAGAATACTTTTTGGCACATAGTAAACATTCAAATAAATATTTGGACAAATGAATAAATATTCTTATTTTATTGTTTACTATATGTCTCCCTCTTTAGGCTTAAGACAGAAAATTTTGTTTGTGTTATTCCCTTAGTAGAAAATAGATTGAAAGTCATTTCATTCAGCAAACATTTACTGAGCACCTACTGTTTATGGGGGGGACAGTATGATTATGAACAAGATGACTTATCAAAGACAGGCTGCAATTTAGGAAAACCTGGTAAACTAGACTGATCTGGTCCTGGTCTAAATGTCAGTTCTGAAAAGTTTTAAAGTACAGTTCCCACAGAGCATTTTTACAATAGTTTATGGTGGTTTGCAAATCAATTTATAAGTCTTCATAATCTCATTGAATTTCAGAGCTGGAAGGGACTTCAAAAATAATTTAGCTTAACTCTCTCATTTTACAGTTTGGATTAAACTGAGCTCCAGAAGTATAAGAAGCTTGCTTGCCTCATGTCCCTACCCAATTAGTGATAGAACCAGGGGTAAGGGTTCAGGTCTGATTTCCTGATTTACAAGCCAGTGAGTTTTCCCTGTGCCGTGCTACCTTCCATTCCAGATTCACAACAGATTCCTTTTCAAAAGTAGACTGTTTGCCATTGCTTTATTATCTTTTCTTAGTTAAGCACGACAGCAGGAACAAGATTAGCGAATTCTTTACTTTTATAGGTTTTCAAAGTGTGAGGTTAAATTCATTACTTTTATAGAAAGTTTGTAATGATTCTAAGTTTATTTTAAGCAACAAAATACTTAATTCTTTTTATAAATTTAAATTTTTTTAAGCATATGATTAAGTTGGATGAATGAACTAAATTTGTATATATCCATTTCCCTTACGATCTGTTGCAGAGAAACCCTCGCCACTCAGTTGGACCTAGCAGAAACAAAAGCTGAGTCTGAGCAGTTGGCTCGAGGGCTTCTGGAAGAACAGTATTTTGAATTGACCCAAGAAAGCAAGAAAGCTGCTTCAAGAAATAGACAAGAGATTACAGATAAAGATCACACTGTTAGTCGGGTAAGTGTAAATCAGGTTACATGACTAAAATTAACCTAAATCAAAATAGGTCCTTTTAAAGTGTTAGGGTATATGTACATGTGTATTAACTTAAACACATCAGTAACTCTGTACTCATGTATAGTTTATATAATCCAAAACAAATGTCAATGATTGAAATTCTTATTCAATATATTGGGTTTTTCCCTTTCTGGCTATAGATCTTAATATATATTATCTGAAGAAATGCTTACCTTAAATTCATTTTAATACAGCACAACTCATTTTATGGCCAAAAATCTGTAAAATTCAGAGAAACTATTTTGGGGTGAATCTTTGTGTGTATCTACACATCCATTATAGAAACCCAGTAATACAAACAATTAACTATTCCTGAAATTGATGCTACAGTCTATATAAATCATGGAGCTAGAAAAAGGAGTTACAGATTTTTTTTTTTTGGTGAACGCATTTTTTTAATGAAGTATAGTTGATATACAATCTTATATTGATTTCAGGTAGACAACACAGTGGTTCAACAGTACCCATATTATTAAATCCTCACCCCCACTAGTGCAGTTACTATCTGTCAACATAGGAAGATGTTACAGAATCACTGGCTATATTCTACATGCTGTGCTACTATCCCCATGACCAACTTATGATTGAGAATTTTTGTGCACTTTTATCCCCCTTACCCTGCCCACCTACCCCAACCCCTTCCCCCATTGCAACCACCAGTCAATTCTCAGTGTCTGCTGCTATTTTGTTCATTTTGTTTTTAGATTCCACGAATAAGTGAAATCTTACACTATTTGTCTTTCTCTGCCTGGCTCATTTCACTTAGCATAATACCCTCTAGGTCCATCCATGTTGTTCAAAATGGCAGGATTTTTTTTATGACTGAATAATATTCCATTGTGTATATGTACCACACCTTCTTTATCTACTCATCTATTGATGGACATCTTGGTTGCTTCCATATCCTGGCTATTGTAAATACTGCAGCAATAAATGTAGGGATGCATATGTCTTTTCGAAATCAGGGATTTTGTTTTCTTCAGGTAAATTCCTAGCCGTGGAATTACTGGGTCAAATGGTATTCCTATTTTTGGTTTTTTGAGGAACCTCCATACTGCTTTCCACAGTAGCTGCTCCAATTCACATTCCTACCAACAGTGTAGGAGGGTTCCCTTTTCCCCACATCCTCACCTACCTGAGATTTTTCTTTTGAAGCCACCATCAAGTGTTCTGGTGTAAGCACACCTGGGTTCAAATCCCAGCTTTGCCCTTAAAAAATTACATGTCTTTGGCATTTTGCCTTAATTTCTTCAAGCCTTGGGTTCTTCATCTATCAAATGGCAATAATGTCTATTCCACAGGATTTTTATGAAGATTAAATGAAATAATATACATAGGATGGTGAAAAGGTGCATTATCAGAAATAATTAACTATTTTAAGTGTCATTTTCATTGTCATTATTCATTCAGATGAAGAAACTGTGTCCCAGGAAGATTGTGACTTGATAAGTGCTGCAGAGCTAGAAAACTAATTGCAAATTTCTTGGTATCCAGTCCAGTTCTCTTTCTGTTACACACACACTTAAATAATTTTTCGAAGCTAACAGTTGTTGTACAATTTAATTTAATTACATTTAATTATAACCATATATTTTAAGAGGAAACCAGGCATTTCTATAGTTGGGCCATGTCTGGCCTGTCCTCATCTATAGAGGAGGCAAAGTTTTTTTTTTTAGGTCATTTGTTTAAATATGAGACTAGCAAAGAGACAATAGCTTAAACCTTTGTGTGCTTTGTTTAGCTTGAAGAAATGAACAGCATGCTTACCAAAGATACTGAATTATTAAGAAAAGAAAATGAAGAGCTAATGGATAAAATGAGGAAGACAGAAGAAGGTATGTAGGGGTTTTTGTTTTTTATTTTTAATCATAATGTTCAGTCAAGTTCAGAGGTAAATCTTTAGATATTTGTGTTGTATGTTAAGTTTTTGAAATATTTTCTTCAAATATTAAATAACTTCTGTAGCTTTAAGAATTATCTTAGTAGAATTAAATAATCTTACCCAAAAGAAAGGTAAAAGGTAAAGTTGATAAATGTGTTAATTAACTTTGATGGGGGAGAATCCTTTTGTAGTGTATATATATAAAATCATCACATTATACACTTTAAATATCTTACAGTTTCATCAGTTTTACCTCAGTAAAGCCAAAAAAATATCCTAATGAAATTACTGTAAGTTACTATATAGTGTATGTGAATTTGAATAATTAAGGACATTGTTAATTTGGAATGCAGAAATTGAATTAATGCCATACCATAATATTTTGTATAACTTGACAGAATATAAATTGAAGAAAGAGGAAGAGATTAGTAATCTTAAGGCTGCCTTTGAAAAGAATATCAACACAGAACGAACCCTTAAAACACAGGTATCCATGCTCTCAGCCTTTTTCATGTGTTTGTATATGAGTATCAAATATTCAAAAGTTAATATTTGCTCTGTGCACTTTTTCTTAAAACTGAGATTATAAGGCTCAAGCTTTTCATTGGAACAAATAATGTAATATTCTTCCTTCATTAACTATAGAAAACTTATTCAGGAAAACAGGATTCAGTTGAGTTAAGAAAACTAGCTTATCATTTGACTCTGAAGAATGTGTTTTAAATTGTGTAGAAGACCTAAAATTGACAGTAGGAAAATCTGTTGACAGGAAAATACTTGACTGAAGCCAAGAGAAAATAATTGAGAATAAATAAACTATAGGGGTGAATGTATCAATTCTCTTTGTATTTAGTGATACAGCTAGATCAGATTTTTTTACACAAAAACTTGATATCTTATCATTTTGTTAAAGTATCCAGTAGTTTAAAAGTATTTTCTATTTTTTGTTAAATGATAATAATAGCTTCCTTATCACTAATCTACTCTCCCTCTCAGCAGTCCTTCATGTTGGAACTAGAGTAATCTTTCAAAAATGCACTTAATGTCTGTTGAAAATCCTTCAGTTGGAAGTTTTACTTACTTTTGTAACAGCATAAAGAAAGACATTGGCATTTATTACATAAAAATTCATGCCTTATGGAGCCCAAAACAACACAAATTGAAAGAGGACAAACTAGGAAGGATATTTACAGCAAATAGAGATAAATGTAAAGAGCACTTGTAAATAAGAAAGACAACCCAATAAAAACAAAAAGTAAGGGATATTTGAGAGGAAAAGAAACATCGTAAAAAATTTTAAAAGGTTAACCACAGTAATAAACCAAGAAATAGAAATTAAAACAATAATGAGATATCTTTTTAGCAATTATATGGGCAGGCTTAAATGAGATATAATTCTTAGCTTTGGCAAGAACATGGGGAAAGCTTATTCACATACTTTTTTGAGGGAGTAAACTGTAAGGACCAGTTCAACAGAATAAAGCATTTTAACATGCATTTTCTTTAACCCAGTGACTGCATATTTAGGAATTTATCCTTTGTAACTACTTCCATAAATGTTGAAAAGAAATACATACAAATTTAATTACTGCAACATTATTTTTAGTAGTGAATAAATAAAGATAACCCAACCACCCATCAACATAGTACTGATAAATCATGATACATCCATACAACGGAATGCAAAGGAAGCATTAAAAATAAGTGAAGTAGATTTATGTGGAATGACATGGAGAAGTAGTATTTGCCATGATATATGATATATAGTATTAAGTAAATGAAGCAAGTTGCAGCACAGAATGTACAGCAGGATTCCATTCCATTTTTAAATTTAAATATATGTGTAATCTACTAGTACACATAGAGAAAAGTCTGGAAGGATATACACCCCTCAGGTTGAAAGAAAAGAGGTTTAGCAGAGGTGGTCTTTCAGGGATACTACAAGGCCTTTTCACTTTCTTCATAATGTATCACTGTATTTGATTTTTCTTATAATAAATATGCTACAGTTAATATTAGAAAAACAAATATGCATGTATTGGTTGAATGAAGTAAGTAAGCTTTTACTGCATTAAGAACATTATTCATGGGCTCCTCATCCTAGATGAGACCTAATCTGCATGGGAATAATGGTAGTTAAGGGTTTTTTTGTTTTAATGGAAAATAATCTGTGGTTTATTTTTTTAATTTTACTACCAAACAAATACACCATGACTTACGTTTTACAGTTTATATAACTAATTTCACATGCTTTTAACAGTTCAGTTCCATCTCATTCTGAATATATATTTTTCCTTCTGGCAAAAGGACGGGGTTAGCGTCAACTACATTTACCTGCCCTTTCACATTCAAAGGGCCTCCATATGGCCTGATCAGGTGTCCTGTCCCCTGCTTTCCTATTTGTCCAAAGGAAAAATACTATCTTGGGCCTTTTTGCCTGTATACTGTTTCCTCTGATTGTAATGGCACCTTGGCTTCCCTCATCAATACAATTTCTTCCTTGCTTATCCAACTCCTACTTGTCTTTATAAGAAATGCATACGGACACATATGCATGTAGTCCAGGAAGCCATCCCTGACTTCACCAAAGCTGTTAGGTGCTGATCCCATAGCCCCCTTGCTTGCCTCTTCTTGCCTAGCACTCAGTACTGTAATGTGTGGCTCCTCCACCGGACCAGAATACCTTTGAGGGATATCTGTATTTTCTGTCTATATATCTAATGACTGTTGGAGTGCCTACCTACAGTGTAATAAGTACTGAATAATTGTTGTACAATAAATGGGTTTTTGCCAGCCTTTCTGGCTCTTATATTTAAGCAGTGAGTTAAGTCAATAATAGTTACTGTGCTGCCAGTTATTATGTCCAAACCTTCATTAGGTGCTCCTCTAAATTTCACACACACAAGAAGTCCCGCTTTGTGATTTTGGATAAAAAAACATATTTTTAGTGATTTAAGTTGGATAGCTACAATACAGATCCTTATTCATGGTATTTTATTTGAATAGGCTGTTAACAAGTTGGCAGAAATAATGAATCGGAAAGACTTTAAAATTGATAGAAAGAAAGCTAATACACAGGATTTGAGAAAGAAAGAAAAGGAAAATCGAAAGCTACAACTGGAACTCAACCAAGAAAGAGAGAAATTCAACCAGATGGTAGTGAAACATCAGAAGGAACTGAATGACATGCAGGCGGTAAGGTTTGTGTGTGTGTGTGCACTTGAAGGATTATTTTCTTAATTTGTTATTACGATTTGTATCTATTATCTATTAATCTTGTTTAGATTTTTTTAGTGTAAAAAGCATATTTATATTCTGTACAATTTGATCATTATTACTCTAATATGAACCATGTTTCTTGAAAAACTGGAAAGATGCTCTGTTGCCTATTAACATGATAACTTGATTAATTTTTACCTGTTAGTATCTGTTTGATTCAAGATGCTACTTTGAGAAAAACAACCAAAGATTTTGCCTCTTTACTTTCAGACTGAAATTGAGATATGGCTGGTATAATATTAATATGTAAAAAGTATGTATCTTTACATGTATAATATATATTACATTTTATATATAATAATAGTTGGGGTAGAGGATTTGAAGTATTATAGCTTTTTTGTTTTCACTAGTTCAGGACTCACTTCTCTCAAATCAAAATACCAAACATATTTTTTTTATATTTCCTGGCTTGTTAATAGCACAAAACTGAGAACCTAGTCTCTGGTCCTGGGTAGACTTAGAGCCAAGGATTGAATCGATCATTTTTGGCTTTACCATCCTGAAAAGCTTTCTATACCTTTTCATTTGAAGCCAGAAAAGCATCTAATGTTTTAACAGGTGTTTGTGTTTTATTTTTGGTTTTGATGCTTTGTTATTTAAAAAAAACAAAATTTTAATAATACAAAATTTGAAAATATAAGAACAAAAAACTGTTAAAAAGCAAGAGAAAAGGAGCTTATCCAAGCAATGTATTATCAATGAATAAAACTTGCATTTTTACAGTTCTATGAAAATCCGTGGTAGTAAACGTTCATGAAGTTTCCAGCCAATTCTTAGTATTAGTGATTTTTAGACTGATTATCATTTGTAGTTCAAATAATTCTTAATTTCTTAATACTGACATTTGATCTTCATTCTTTATTATCTTGGCATTTTTCAAAAATAGCAATTGGTAGAAGAATGTACACATAGGAATGAGCTTCAGATGCAGTTGGCTAGCAAAGAGAGTGATATCGAGCAATTGCGCGCTAAACTTTTGGATCTTTCGGATTCTACAAGTGTTGCTAGTTTTCCTAGTACTGATGAAACTGATGGAAATCTTCCAGGTAAGCATTTCTATACTTCATTCAGGTTTGCTTAAATGTCATGGAAATCACATTTCTTTCATTTGGTTTTCTATCTCTTTGCCATTTTGTCCATGGATCCTTAAGGAATTTATGTTTCTGATGGCCAAAGTCTGATGATGTTTGAATCCTTAATGCATTTTGCAGAATAAAAGCAATCATAAGCAATTTTAGGCTATTAAAATAGATCTGAGAGGCTGTACCTGAATAGAAATCTGAAGTTTATGAATCTATATTGAAGAGCCCATCTCCATGGTGAAAGTTAAAGCTGCTGCTATACCTCTCATGTCTGGCGAAAACTGCATGTTTTATGAGAGCAGCTCTTTAATGTTTTATGTATTTTTGTGTTTAAACTAAGAATTGTATTTAAAAGTCAGAACCACAGCAGCTTATATATAGAAGCCTACCTAGTGTAATAGTGATAAGCTTTAATCAGACTTTAAGTTTCAGATTTGGAGATATAGAAAAAAGGAATTGGGAGATGGAGTGAGGCTGGGAAATCGTAATGGCAAAAGTGAGTAGCTAGAATTTCAGACTTTTATCTGTTTTGTTTGTTTTTTTCCAGTGGAGAATCAATTTAAAAAAAATAGCCTCATTCTTTGTTTTATTATAGTAAAGCTGTAGTACATTTATGTCTCTTTAACAAAGATTTACAATTTACAGATTACAGATTCCATTTAGAATTGAATAGTTTGTAAATATTAAAACATGCATTACACATTTTAAAAGTATGCACACACAAACACACTTTACATACTACATATTCTTAGTTCAAAGTTTGGAAGTTTTGTTTACATGGCCATAAGCTGGAAAATTTTTTAGTGTATTTCCTGAATAATACATGAATAGAAAAATATTGATGAAGTGGCACATTTGATACTGTAGGGATTCTTTTTAACAGGTATTACTTGTTTTTTAAGAATTTCATATAAGAAAATTGGTAGACTACTTAGGAAATTTTACAGAATTTGGTCAAGAAGTAAAAAGTGGATTTAATTCGTATCTGTATATCATGTAGCCCCTGCCCTCATTCTTTGTGGCTTCACAAGCCCAAAATCAGATGCTTGGTAAGAGCAGGAAATAAATACTTGTTTTTCCGATGGTCAAGGCTTTCCCTCTGTTTTACTATTTTTGGCTCTCTGAAACCTCCTGCCTCTTGAGAATCTTGTAGGTGCATGTCCTTATCAAAGGATCACTTTGAATTTATTAACAACAATCTATAGCTTCAGCTGTTTGAAAATCTTTCTAAAGTTAGACTTATCAGTAAGAGTGTGATTTTAGGAGTGTTTGTTTACATTCTTTCAGTTGTTGAGCTGAAATTGTAGCTTAGATTGCCTTCTCATTAACTCCAAGATATTTTTAGAGTGAGTTAGTAAAGGAATTCTTACTCTAGTTGGCTAAATCCCCTGACCTCATTTTTTGTCTTATTCCACTCATTTCCCTTTAACCATATAATATCTTATTATTTGTGCCTTGGTTTTCTTTGTATTAGGTCGAAATTTCAGAGATTGATCCATTATTAGTGAATGCTATTTAGAAGATTTGAATTCAAAGATAAGTTTGGGAGACCTCTAAAGAAGAGGAAGGCTATGAGTTTTATCTTCTGGCTTATTCAGGAAGGCTAAACTCAAAGAATCATCAGATGGTTTGGTTGGCAGATCTGCTTAGATTTCAGAATCCTGACTTAATAAATCCTCTTAGGGAGTCAGTCAACAGAGATTTTTTAATGTTTCTACTGGCTCCATTCTGAGTATATTAGAACAGCTGTGTATTTTCAGAGATTTTGTTTTTAAGGTTTTCCAAGTCTAAACCAAGTGAGAAAAGAAAAAGTACTGGTGGCCATTCTCCATAGCTATGAGACTTTTTAGGTATCTCTCTATCACTGTGTTCTCAAATCTTGAAATTTAACATACAGAGGTCTGAACCCTTGACTTCATATTGGTGATAGAAATTAATGTATAATCTTTTATCAGTGTTATTTTACCTCTGTGTCAGATGTTTTGCTAGTAAGTTGAAAATCTTTACTAAATCTGCCATTTTCTAGATGCTTAAAAATGGGCTTGGCAAATAAAGTTAAGGTTTTGCAGTCATATCTAGGAAAAATAGTCCAAGAACTTTAATATTCATTACTATATATTGGAGAGAATTACATATCATACAAGTATCTGAAAGATTTTTTCAAGGTAATGACTAATGATTCATTTTACAAGGTTTAGAAAAATAATAAATGAATATAAACTACAGAATAAAAAAGGAAGGACTTTGAATAGAGTAAGTTTATTGGACAAAGGCCTTTTGAAATATGTATTGTATTTTTACATCAGTGAAATGGATTTTTTGAGTAGTTGGGTGGATGAACAGATAATATGGCTTTCACTGTTACTCTTAGATTTCATCATTCAATATAAAAACTCTCATTATCTTGTATATGTAGAGCTCAGCCTCTGTAATCTTCTCATAGGCATCCTGTCCTTAGATTAAATCTCTCCTCTTAAGTTTCCCAGTTCTAAAAAGCTTAGAAAAAATTCCCTGGCTGTAACCCTTTGAAGTTCTTAAAATTACTTTTAAACTCTTTTTATATCTTTTTCTTTTTATGTCTTCAATTCTTTTGGTTCTGTGGCAGGTTGTGGCCCAGAACACTCTGTAAATATGAAGGTTGCTCTTGGGTTAAGGTTTGCCTACTGTCTAGAAGACAAAAAGACGAATATGGTAACTGTCTCTCCTTGCTTGTTCTTCATTTTTCCTTCTTTTGAAACTGTTGACCTAAGAATCTGAAAAGAATGTAAATGTAGATGAAGCACTGGGAAGAACACTCCGTATCAACACTCCCGTAATATTCATTATCGCTCACAGACTCTCTGCACATTTTCTTTCCATCCTGCTTGATATCAGACTATGGTAATTTAAACCTATAAATGTAGATTTCTTGGTGAGTTTCCAAGTATTTGAGTATATGAGGTTTTTTGTTTTTTGTTTTTTACTTTGCCCAAATCTAATCAGTGATTTCGCGATAATCAGTATATCTGAATTCTTGAGCATTGAATGATTTCATTTTCTTTTTTATATCATTTCTGAATATAATTAAAATATTTTGGAATGGTTCTCAAGCTCTTTTTCTTAAGTGGTATGTAGTTTATCCAAGTAAATTTTGGTAGTCTTCAGAGGTTAACCTTGATGTTTGAGTTGGCTGTATTGGATATTGATTTACGCATGTTTAGGTAGCTTCTTTGTCTCTTATTTGGGTAAAGGAGTCAATTGCTGATACTACAATAATACATAATCTAAATTTTCTTGTAGGTTATAATTGCTCTACAAATACATAAAACCTGGAGCAAAGTTGTTTTTCTACTTCTGTAGCATTTTATTAGTGATAATCTGGATTTAGAAATTCCCAGTGTTTTCTTTTAATTGTCTGGGGAAGTGATTTCTGTGTTTATGATGTAAAAGGTGGAATTTAAAGCTTTATACTTTCAGATTGCCACTTAGCTCACAGGTTGTCATGGTTTTAAAGGTCTTTATATGTACAAAAACTGCTGTTAGCTTGCATCTAATACTGGAGCAAGTAAAGGAAACGGAGGAGAAATTAGTATGTATTTTTTAGTTACTGCTGAGCTTAGTTCACCTGCTTCTCTAAAGGGAATTCACCGAAAGGAGAAACTGAAATTCTCCCCCATAACATTATTCTTTTAAATTGGCAAAAACCTTCACGTACCTCCAACACCTTTTTTGGAGTTCCAGATTTCATGATTTAATTTAAATTGGAGCAAATATATAATTGGGCTTCTTTGATATATAAAACTTCTAACAGTAAATGATAGATAAAGTCATAACATACAACAATTCATTGAAAATATATTAAAGAAAGCACTGTCATTAATACAAACCTAGAGCCAGAAAGTAAATAAAATTTTTGGCATTTATTCTCATAGAGAAATAACTGATAGGGGAAGAGGGAGCAGTATTTTGGTATACAATTTTATGTAAATGTCAAGAATTCAGTGGCTTTCACATCTTTTATTTTTAGTGAGGAGTTATTGGTATTAAATTGACTTAGGAGTAAGAGCTGCAGTTTTTGGCACACTGAAGGGGAATTTTCCTAGCAATAGTTTTTTGCTTCTGTAAGAGAGAATATTTGTGAATTGTCAGCAGCCTTCTGCATGCTATGTAATAAAAAACTGCCCTTTGTTTTTAAATTTGCAACCATTATTTGCAGAGGGTGACTGATGACAATTTAGAAAAAAGCAGAATTGCAAAATAATCAGCTTATCAAGTACCTACTCTATGTGTCAGATGTCTTGGAGTGTATTTTGAAGTGTTCAGATATGTCCCCACTCTCACAAAACTTAACAAGGAACTACCTAGGAAACAAAGTAATTATTGATGAGCTAAGTGACAGCAAGTAAATTGTTGGGAGAAAAGGGTGATCATTTTGAACTGAAGTTTCTCATTTCCTCCACTTTTACAACTACTATTTAGATGACAAGAAATAACAAAAGCAAAGGACATTAGGTACATGGAAGAAGTTGGAACAAGAACATTACTCCCCATCCAATTAACTAACTGCAAAGCTTGTTAAGGGACAGAATAGCGGTGTGCTCTAGGAACATAAGCTCTGAAATTAGACAGTCTGGGGTGAGGCCTAGAGCTTTGACAGTCACTGATGAGTGCCCTTAGGCAAGTCAGTCCATCTTGCTAAACTTTAGTCTCTTCATTTGTAAATGGAAGATGATAGTAGAACCTATCCTATCCTATATTCCTAGGAATCTAATGTCCAAGATTCATGGAATTATACACAGATTATGTATGAGATATTACTTGTAAAGCACTTGGCAGACAGTAAGTGTTCAGTAAATGTTACCTATTGTTAACGTTAAGACTGAGCTGTTTTACAATTTTAAGCTATGTGGAAAAAGAGAAGGGCACTATATTTCCCATTAGAGTCATGATTTGAGCCATAGTGTAAATCTGTCAGATTATAGCATTGTACTTCCAAGTTGACTAGTTTTCTATTATTTTGTGTTTCAAATATAAAATAGAAAACACTGAATTAAATGTCCTTAACTTGATACAAAATAACCAATTCTAATGGAAACTTCTTTTCCCCCAGATATTTCTAATAAACCGTAATTATATTTAAGCAGTAATAATTATCATAAAATGCTTTGATCAAATTAGTCAAGGAATTCTGGTGTATACAAACTGGTTAAAATAGTAGCAGTTAACCAGCTGAATTCTGTGTTCTTTTACTGTTCATTATATTCTGGTATCACAAACTCAGAAGGCTTTCTTTACACCTCCTTGGCTTGATAGGAATTGTAATGGGACTTCACCACCAACCCCCAAACCGCAACCAAAATTGGACAACTTTATTGCAATTATTATGGGTATTTTACCAAAAAGGTTATCAGAATATTGTGCTGAGAAAACAAATAAAATACTTGTCTCTTATTCTTTATATCTAGTTGATTCTGCCTGCATTCCTTATTTATTTATCTTCTATTCTTATCTTCTGTGAGTAATAGGACACTTTGTACTTTTGCTTGCTTCTTCTTGTGTAAATCATTGCTCTGATTTGTTCCACTTGCTGCATTTTTTTTTTTGCTAAGTATTTTTATATGAGTGTTAAATGACATTTAAGCCTTCTGTATCATATCCCATTTAAGCTGCAATCCATTACAGTCTTGCCTGGCTCGTAAGGGTATTGTTGTTACTTCATACTTTTATAATTGAGTACTAAATGTTAATTTTATGGGGAAAGTGGCTTGGAATTTTTTTCCGCAATAGTTGTATGGCCATTAAAATTGTATTGTGTGATTAAAGCATGGAAGAACAAATTATAGCACTTATTCATTTAGTTGTGTTCAAATGCCTGTTGCTGCATGCTGTCAGACAACTTATAGTAACTTTTCCTTGTGTTACAATTTTAAGACTGAATACTATATACTCCTTTTCTCCTAGAGTCAAGAATTGAAGGTTGGCTTTCAATACCAAATAGAGGAAATATCAAACGATACGGCTGGAAGAAACAGGTAACATATGATGCCTCAATTTTCCTGGTTGATATTTTTATATTTTTACTTTTAAAGCATACAATTGTATTAACCGCTCTGTTAGCATTGATTTTAGATTAATATAGTATCATTTAGACCTAAATGGCAAGTATCATGCTTATCACTTTACACCAAGGTAATGTTGCTCTTATATCTCTTCCTTTTTTTCTTATTTCAGTATGTCGTGGTAAGCAGCAAAAAAATTTTGTTCTACAATGATGAACAAGATAAGGAGCAGTCCAGCCCATCTATGGTATTGGACATAGAGTAAGTTGCTCTGAATTTCAAATTAGTTGAGTGTTAACTTGTGATGATCTATTATTTTTAGACTTAACAATTTATATTTTGCTATTTAAATAATGTTACCTACTTTTCTTCTTAATATTTAAATAATAACTTTACATTAAGTCTTACTACAGCAAAATGTGAAAGGGAAAATTTTGCATATCTGATTCACGTATTCTAAAGACAAATTTTTTATTTCAAGTATTCATTGGTTTTGAATTCTGAGAGGATCTCAAAAAGTGTATCATCATGTGGTCATTGTTAAGAAGGAAACGTAAATATATCCGTCTTTTTTAATAGTAAGTCAAAGAGGCCTGTAATAAGCTTAGGATTTTTTTCCCCTTGTATTCATTCTGAAACCATTTCTTAAGCACTACTCTCTATATTATCAAAGGTTCTGTAGGTGATACAAAGATGAGTAAAACAGTTCCATATTTAAAGTGTTTACAGACTAGTAGTAGCAAAGGTAAAACATATGCAAAAATACATTAATTCAAAGTGAAATACAGGAGGTGCTATTCAAGAAAAATATAAACTTAAAATGAAGTACTGCCTTTCCTTTGGAATTAAACTTTTGTGGAGCCAGTTATAGTTAGAACGTAAAAAGAACTGACAAGAACCAGAGAGAATTGGAGTTTTATTTCCCAAGTTTTTAGAAAAGCATTAGTTGTAAAAACTTAAAGATCAGCTTAAGTGGAATAATACATAAACACTAATATGAAGACATCATCTTTTCAACTAAGTTAAATACTTTTTAGAATAATGAGTTTGTTGTTTTACCTTTTTATTGATGTGTAATTTTTATACAATAAAATGCATTCATCTGAAGTGTTCTGTTGACTTCTGACAGTTGTCATCACCCTTGTAGTCACCACCCAATTCAAAATAAAGACTATTTCTGTCACCCTAGGAAGCTCACCCTTTTTACAAAACAAACAAAAGATCATCTGAATTCTATCACTGAGATTAGTTTTGCCTATTCTAGAACTTCACGTAAATGGAATTACGTGGTATGTATTCTTTTGTGCCAGACTTCTTTCACTCAGCATAGTGTTTTGCTATATGTATCAGTTATCTGTTCTTTCTATTGCTGAGTAATATTCCATTTATCTTAGTATATTTATCTATTCTTGTGTTGATGGACACATGGGTTGCCTCTAATTTGGGGCTATTAAAAATAAGACTGCTATGAATATTCTTTTTGTGGATTTAAGCTTTTATTTCTCATGTGTAAATACCTAGTAGTAGAATCCTGGGTCATTGAGTAAATCTGTGCTGTAACTTTTAAAAAATCTACGAGGTAGTTCTCCACAATGGTTACCATTATTACCTTTTGTTATCTGTCCAAAGGTTTTAAAGGTATTCTATATCTTCATCTAGTAGCTTTATTCTGGGTTTTACATTTAAGTTATGATTGATCTCAAATTTATTTTTGTGTTTGGTAAGAGGTAGCAGTGCAGGCTAGTTTTGTTTTGTTTTTCCCATGTGGATATCTGGTTGTTTCAGCACTATTTATTTTACATATTGACCGTGAATCCTCTAATCTTTTTCTTCACTTATTAATTTTATAGGGGTTTTGGTGGATTTCACAGTGTTTTTCTACATACACAATCATGTCATGTTCAAGTAATGGCGGTTCTACTTTTTTCCAATCTGTATGCCTTTATCACATGTATAGATTCATATGATCACCGTCATAGTCAAAATATAGCACAGTTTATCACCCTCATGCTACCCTTTTATAGCCATAGATGGTTCTTTCTCTCCCCCTCCCTCTTCCCTGCCAGCCACTAATCTGTTCTCCATCTCTATAATTTTGTCCTTTCAAGGATCTTACATAAATGGAATCAAATAGTGTGTAACCTTTGGGATTGGTTGGGGTTTTTTTCCAGCAATTGTCTTTTACTGTAAATGAGTTTTTATTATAATGGCCTATATTATATTTATTTTCATTTTAGTAAATTGTTTCATGTTCGACCTGTAACCCAAGGAGATGTGTACAGAGCTGAAACTGAAGAAATTCCTAAAATATTCCAGGTAAAAATCTGCAATTATAATTTCAGAAGATCTTTTACCTAAGTACTAAGTGCATTTTGTGAAGGAAATGTAAATACACCAATATTTTTATACATTTGAAACTTAATGTACAGATTAAGACTTTTTTTGTCTTCTTTTACCATTTCTAAATGTAGATACTGTATGCAAATGAAGGTGAATGTAGAAAAGATGTAGAGATGGAACCAGTGCAACAAGCTGAAAAAACCAGTTTTCAAAATCACAAAGGCCATGAGTTCATTCCTACACTCTACCACTTTCCTGCCAACTGTGAGGCCTGTGCCAAACCTCTCTGGCATGTTTTTAAGCCACCCCCTGCCCTAGAGTGTCGAAGGTGCCATGTTAAGTGCCACAGAGATCACTTAGATAAGAAAGAAGACTTAATTTCTCCATGTAAAGGTAAGACAAAAATTACTTTCACAATTTATAACCAAGAAGATAATTAAGTCCTAATGAAATAGTTTCTTCAAATATGGCATTTTCTATACCAAGTTGAAAAGAGATTATAAGTAACATTTTGACACGGGTGGAGCAACATGCAGCTGTCAATTCACTGCTACAGATTTAGCTTCAAACATAATGTTTTTAAAGACCTTATTCTGAATTGGAGAGAAGGGCTATCAGTGAGTTCCACTGTATTCACCCTTGAGTTTTTAACCTTCTGCATATTTTCTTTTTGTCTGGTTTTTGCTGCCTGGATCAGCATGCTGTGTCATAGACAAAATGTCTTCTGGCTTAGCAGAGGTAGCTGAGGGAAAGAATACAGGCTATAAGCTATTTAATATAAGAAACTTGTGTTCTAAAAATACATTTATTTGTTTGACTATGCATTTTTTTTTGTATTCCTGATTTTGCTTTATTTTTCTTACTAGTTTGTGACTAATGTAGATTTCTTTTTAAGAATGATTAAGCCATATTAAGGAGAAAGGGATATTGTCCAAGTTTAATTAAGCATAATAAATTTTTTTTAATTTCAAGAAGTTATAAAATTATTCATTCAATAGGGCTGTTTTAAATATTATATGACTTTGTGCTTTTTTCTTAACATAGTAAGTTATGATGTAACATCAGCAAGAGATATGCTGCTGTTAGCATGTTCTCAAGATGAACAAAAAAAATGGGTAACCCATTTAGTAAAGAAGATCCCTAAAAATCCACCGTCTGGTTTTGTTCGTGCATCCCCTCGAACACTTTCAACAAGATCCACTGCAAATCAGTCTTTCAGGAAAGTCAAAAATACATCTGGAAAAACGAAGTAAGGATTGAAATATTAACCTTATTAACAATGTGAAAGTAATTGGGTAATGTCTATTAAAATGTGAAATCTCATTATTCTTTTCCCCATAGAGGGCATCATTTGTAGCTAAGTATTTATATATGACTTGATTAAGTTCTTATTTTAAACATGAATTAATGAGGCTCAGAGGAATTAAGCAACTTGCACAAGATCACACAGCCAACTAGTCGCACAGTCAGGATTGGAGCCCATTTCATCCAGTTCTAAAGCCTGTGTTTTTTCTCCACTAACAATACCATCTTTCCTAGAGTTTAGTCCCTAACTATATAAAGAGGGGCATTTGAATCTAGAAGCTGAGACCTAACACTGGCTTGCCTCTCTCTTTATGTCACTCAAGTCTTTAAAGCAGGCTTAAAACCATCTTTAATTCATCTCGTTTGTTCAATCCCTATGATCAATAACCAAATCTAATTCTTAGAAATGACTCATGCGCATTCCACCTTCTGTATTCTTCAACCACCGTACTACTCCAGTGTATTCTCACTTCAGTCTTGACTTATTTCTGTAGAATCCTCTATCAGCCCTCTCCTGTATAGGATAAAAGCTGGTTCTAAAATTATTTAACATTGGGTTATAGCTTTGTAAAAAAAAAAAAGGACGGGTTTGAAATCGAGCAGAAGCAAAAAGGAGATAATACTAAGTCTATTTTTTCTTTTTCCCATTTTCCAAATGTTGTTAATTATCATTATGTGTATTTACCTTCCTCCAGTTTTTGTTTCTTGTATTTTTAAACTGAGTACATTTCTTAAATTACAATGTTTTCTTTTTTTTCCCCCCAACAGTTAACCATGTGATGCAAGCCCCTTGTGGAATCATGTGGGATGCTACCTGATAAACCAGGCTCCTTTAACCATGCAGAGCAGACAGGCTGTCCTTTGACACAAGTATCACAGGCTTCAGGGTTAAGATTGCTGTTACTCTGTTCTTGCTTTGGCACAAAAGCACACTGAGGGTTTTTTGTTTCCTGTTTTTCTTTTTTATTGCGGGTTTGCCTACAGGTAGATAAGATTAATTATTACTATGTAATGCAAGTACAATTGAGGGAAAGCTTAGCTAGATATATTTTTTAAAAAAAGGTGCTGCCTTTTTGAGTTTCTAAGAAAATGCCTGTCAATCATGATAGAACAGTTTTCCTCATATGAGTGGGAGGAAGGGCCTTTCCCTTTCATGTGGAATGGACCTCACTATCAAGATCAGCTCATGGAAGGAGTAAAGAAAATATCTCAAAATGAGACACCGAAATTGTTTTAAATGACTTCAGATTCTGTGCTCTTGCAAGACTATATAAAACTTAAGAAAGCAGTGACATCACTTGACTTGAGTGCCCTCACTGTAGAATTTAAAAGACTCACTGTTGACTGCCCATAGTGGACTTGGACTTGATGGAGGATAAATATCTTACATTATGCTTTACAAAATACTGTATGTGTTTCAGCAAGTTTGTAGATTGGGGAATGGGAGAAGGCAAAAAAAAAAGTTACATTTAATCTATGCATTTTTGCCAAGCCATATTGAGTTATTTTACTACTAGAGACATTAGGAACTAACTGTACAAAAGAGGCAATTTTAAGAGCATTTTGTGGGGTACATCATTTCTGTAATTGTATAATGTATTTATGGTTTTAAGTGAGAAAGACATTAAGTTAACAAACATAAGAAATGTATGCACTGTTTGAAATGTAAATTATTCTTAGAACACTTTTGATGGGAGTTGCATTGCCCTTTTAGTGCCTTAATTTGAGAGAATTATTTTACTGCCATGACTAAATATAGAAATTTCAAAAAAACGTATTTTCAAAAAACTATGTGTCTGTGGGTTTTTCATTGATAATTTGTTTAATTTTAAATATTTAGAGGTTTGTTGGACTTTAATAAACTGAGTACAATCTTTGCATCAAACTACCTGCTAAAATAATGAATGACTTTATAAAACTCTGCAAACTGTGTAGAAGGTTACGTCAGTATAAAAGAAAATTATGGCAATACGTCTGTGATGTTTTCCAGTTAACACAGGAATTACCATATAAATACTGTTAAACTCTCGTCCAATAATGAGAGTTGATTCATATGGGCAGTATGATTTATTGTTTATTTTTTTAACCAAATACCTCCTCAGTAATTTATAATGGCTTTGCAGTTATGTGTATCAAATAAGAAGCACTGGAAAACTGATTCGTCTCTAGGATGATATGCATGTTTCAAGTGGTATTGAAAACCGCACTGATGGATATGTAATAATAAACATCTGTTATTAATATGCTAATGACTCTGCTCATTTAATGAGAAATAAAAGTAATTTATGGATGGATACCTTTAATAATGACTGCTATGGTGTTTTCTCGTGGCTGAAATGAGTAGAAACCATGCAATAAATTAGTCCTTGACTGTATATAAATGTTAAGTTCCATGATTAGATTAAAGTGAATGTTTAAAGGATAAAACCTGGTTTAGGCTCTGAACCAAGAATGGCTACAGTTGACATGAGAAGTTGTCTAATGTCTGCTGGGCAACACCTCTCCATGGGTCTCTTGCATTTCTCACATCTTGTGAGCAGTGGCTCTGAAAGGCTTTGTTCTAGACTCTTTTCCAAAGAGATCTGTATAATGAACAACTTGGAAGATACTGTGTCTCCCTTGAGAGGAAGGCAAGTTTGTTTACTGTCCATTATAATAAATGTCTCCCTCTAGTGAAGTTAGGCAGATTTGCTTGAGCTTATTATAAAAGTTTTGGGTATCCTAAATTTGGGGTTCCTTGGCTGTGATGCAAACCCCCTGTGAGCTCAGCATCCACCTGGGCCGCTCTGCTTTGCTTCCAGGGGACTTGGGAGGCTCGAGGAACCACCAGGAACAGGAAGCCCATGCTGACAGCTGTTCTGTTAGTATGCCTGCGTTTGGCTCTGAGCCAGGGTTCCTTTATTTCTACCAGGATCCATGAAATCGTGGCAAGTTCAAAAGAATTGTGGGTCACTTGTCAGTATTTGAAGTTTCAGCTTAAAATAACTTGCCCACTCTTCATTTAAAGTAAAAAATAAAGGAAAATTTAAACATGGCAATCAAACTTTACTTAACAGTATGTTCTCATGTTTTCATTTCATGAGAAATAACCACATTTTGTATTAAATAACCAAATTCTGTATTTTGTAATAGCCAAGTTTAGTAGTCACACAAATCAATTTGTTGGTTCTTAATGGATTGCTAGTTTGAGCTTCCAGTTTTTATTTTTCATTTTCTAACAGTTCCACAATTCTTTGCTCAGAAATCACAATTTCTTTTAGGATGAATCACTAATATCTTTTAGGATGAATATTAAAGATGATGTCTTTTTTAAATCAGTTAATTGTGAATGGTATGTCTACTATACTTGCTTTTTTACTCTATGATATTATTTAGTGAATGAAAATTAATTTTAATGAAGTTGAATTTATTGATATTTTTCTTCATAGATTTCTGCTGTGTTTAAGAAATCTCCGCCTATTCCCCAGAGCCATGAAGATAATGCTCCTATGTCAGCTTCTTGAAGCTTTATTGTTTTAACTTTCACAGTCTGGGCCTCCCTTAGGGCAAAAGTTGGACAGATTTGTCAGTGCTCATTATAAGAGATTTTACAATCCATTTAGTTCTACAATCCATCTGGAATTCATTTTTGTGTATATGTGAAGTAGGGCTCAAGGTTTTTTCAGTTTTGTTTTTTTCTCCATCTGGGTATCCAATTGGTCCTGCAGTATTTATTGAAAAGTCTGTCCTTCCGTACATCGCAAATCAGACGACCAATCTATTTCTCTTTCCCAATATCACACTTTTAATTACTGTAGCTTTATATTTAAAATGTATATAAATATAATACTATTTTATATTTAGAGTGTACGTTTCCAACTTTGTAGTTCTTCCAGATTGACTAGGCTATTCTTAGTCCTTTGCATTCCCATATAAAATTTAAAAACAGATACCAATTACATAAAAAAAAAACAAAAGACCCTGCTGGAATTTTAATTGGGACTGCATTCAACCTGTAGGTTGATTTGAAGAGAATTAACATCTTTACAATTTAGCCTTCCAGTCTGTGAACATGGCTGACCACTGCACAGAAAACTGACATATTTGCAGATGTCATAATTGCATATGTAGAAATCTGAAAGCATAAAGTGTTAGAATTAAATTTTCAAAGGCCACTGGATACAAGATTAATATATATATAAGTAAGTTGTTAAATGAATTATGAGCCTTACAATTCCTAGAGATTGTTTCTCCTTGATGATGTCATTTAACAGATGAACTTTAGCCAACAGATGATATTGGCTAAAGCTCATCTGAAGACATTCAATTGGATAAATGTACATTTTCATTTCATAATTCTAGGAAACTAATATTTGCTTTTTTTACATCATTTATACATTCCATTCTCTGTCAACTCTGACTTCCATAGTGCTATGTCTTTAACAAGAATTCCTAGGTCGTCTGTATGCCACATTGTTATCCTAATTATCTGTGTATTACACTGCATTAAACACTGTTATCTAAAAGCTCATTTACTCATTCACTCAGTCTTGATATTTTTTATTTCTATGAAAGAAATGAAAAATAATTTTATACCTACCACCCAGAATTAGCTAACTTTTATATTTGCTTCAAATCATTTAAAAAAAAACATTAAAATTTTTATCAAAGATCTCTTTGTTCCTCCTTCCCTATTTCTATTCTCTTCCTTTCCTGCCCAAAAGCAGTAACTGCCATTAATTTGGTGTGTATTCTTCTCATTCATATTTTAGCCTCTTAGTAAATATGCATATATCCATGTTACATAATGTGTTGTAAGTGGGTTTTATATTATGTAAATGGCTTTATACTTTTCACTGTGTAATGTGCAACTTGCATTGCTATTTATGATATTTATAATTAAGTATTCACTTCATACAAGAAATAATAGCATTAGGACTTTTTATAATAACAGTTGTCTCCCAAATTTAAACATTTTGTTTATGTAAGGCTTAATGTAGAAGCCCCTTGTAATTGGTTTTAAGTAAGCTTTACTACTTTAGGTTTTCTAATCAGAATATATTAATGTAAAAATAACATTGTCAAACTCCATGAAAGTCTTTTATAATTTACTGTTACACACATTCCAACCAGGCTTTCAAGAAAGTGCTTTTGATGTCATAGAAAAATTGGAACAACTTCATAATCATATACTTCTGTGGGTGAGTATTATCAAACAGCATCCAATGCTAGAGAAATCATCCATGAAAGGATGAGTCCAGTGATGCAGCAAAATTCATTATTGAACCCAAGCTTGTGCCACTCAGGGCAGGACACACCAGTAAATGAGAGATGGCTGTTGGAGCAAGGAAAGTGAGTTTATTTGGAAAGCCAGCAGACCAAGAGGATGGTGGGCTAATGTCCTAAAGGACCATCTTAATAATTAAGGGTTGACTGCAAGCTTTTATGCTAGGGAAGGGGGAACAAGTTAGGGAGTGACTGAAGGCTCAGGCATCTGGGTACCAGCAGGGTCGAGGAGGGCTGAGAAACTCCCTGTCCTTAGGTCAGTTGACTCTCGCGACCTAGGTCTGGGTCACTATGTTTACAAAAGGTCTTTGATAGAACAATCATTATTTTCTTATGTATTTCCATGTCTCCTGGATGAGGCAAGCTTTGGGTAAGGAACTATTTGCAAAAATCTCAGACTGTAAACAAAATTCTTTTTGATGAGTAAGAAGCCTATGTGTGGGGCTTCCAGGCTGAGCAGAAACTTTTTACCCAAAGATTAAGCAGTAAAGGAGACACAGGTACACATGAAGGCAGAGATGCCAACGTTTCCATTTGGTTGCAACCTCACTGTTGTCTTAGGAAATTGCTACAGGCACTCAGCCTTCAGCAACCAACCACCCTGATGAGTCAGCAGCCATCACATCGGGCCAGGACCTCCCACCAGCAAAATGATAATGACTCGCTGAAAACTCACATGATGGTCGGCACTTTTTAGCAATAAAGGATTATTTTAATTAAGGGATGTACATTGTTTTTTAGACATAATGTTATTGCATACTTAATAGACTATAGTAGAGTGTAAACATAACTTTCATATGCACTGGAAAACCAAAGAATTCATTTGACTCGCTCCATTTGGATTCCTGGACACAATTCCAGTCAGTCTGTGTATTGGAGGGCGTGCGGTTCCCACAACCAACATCAAGTAGTTCTCGAACACCAGCAGGGAGTCTGAGAATTCAGCTCAATCTGGCACTATCTGCCCATAGACAGCACCAGCTTCCCCAGATTAAGTGCTCCCCCCTACAAGACTTTCCTCTGCCCCCGCCCCCCAACTCCACATGCCCGTCTCCAAGCCCTGAGTTACCTATGCTTCTGACCCACCAGCTACAGATTGGAGGTTCCAACAACCTTCCCCTTAAGTTCAACTAATTGCTAGAGCAGCTCACAGAACTCAGGGAAACACTTAACATTTACCAGTTCAGTGAAGGATGCAAGTTAACAGCCAGATGAAGAGATACATGAAGGTCCCAAATAACAAGAGCTGCTAGCCTTGGGGAACTTGCTGCCTGATTGGTGGCAAGTGGAAG
This sequence comes from Smutsia gigantea, assembly GCA_032199065.1. Taxonomy (NCBI): domain Eukaryota; kingdom Metazoa; phylum Chordata; class Mammalia; order Pholidota; family Manidae; genus Smutsia; species Smutsia gigantea. Next base: position 95,424 of record JAVSCE010021206.1, on the reverse strand, counting down.
CTTTCTAGTTCCCCAAGCACAGAAGCTCTCTCCAACAGAGAAGCAGGATGCAAAATAAAGAAAGTAAAATGCTCTCCTCTTGGGCTTTTGTGAGGGCTTCTTGGCACACACATGACTGACTGGTCATTGGCCCTTGGCTGATTCAAAACTCTAGCCCCTCTGCCCTCGCACCTCCCAAGGGTTGGGGGCTGAGAGGTCCCACTCTCTACTCACATTGGTTGGTCCCCCTGGCAACCAGCCCCTGCTCTTGTGTGGAGTCGAAAAGTCTCTCAATAACAGGACGCCCATTCACCTTTATGGCTCTAAAGTGTTTTTTCAGGAACTGTGGTGAAGACCAAATGTATCTGAGAAATATTTTTTTGCCCATCTGAATGGCTAAACATATATTTCTTATAACTCATTGTATCACTTGCTTTATTGGGATATTTGCTTTACTGCAGTAGTCTGGTACCAAACCCACAATACCTCCAAGGTCTGCCTGTATATGGATATTATTGAACATAGAAAAACAAATACTACATTTCCTGTACTTTGAGTGTCATGGAAGAATTTACATCATTATCTTTGTAATAGTAAAAGATATAAACCAAAATATCTTATTTATTAACTGAATTATAAAATTCTCTAAACCCATGATAAAATTCTAGCCAACTATTCATTGTATTTCAATATTTATGTGATATTTCTTCAAGGACAATATTTTCAAGATCGCCAGGCACCAGTGGTGTGAGAATCTCCTTCATTATGGGGAAGTCTCCGTTATTGTCCTCAAAACATTTTTCTTTTCAAACATTTTTTCCAGTATACTCAAGTCCCTACTACAGAACATGGCACATAAAATAGCCCACAATCAGTAATTCACCCTTTATAATGACCCTTGAAATAGTAATCTTCATTTTACTGGCCTGAAGTACATTAATTACACGTGTTCATTAAATTTTTTTAGTGTCTAAGAGGTAATTAGATATTACACACAATCACAAACACAATTTGTTACCACTCTTTCAGGCGTTACCTTCTTATCTAGAGGGCATTTCTAACCTTTTCCAATTTCTGATAAATTTATATAACCACTTATTTTTTTAGGTCTCAGGATTTCACAGCTTCCACCTGTCAGCTTCATTTTATAAAACATTCTTTTTTTTATTAAGGTATTATTTATATACACTCTTATGAAGGTTTCACATGAAAAAACAATGTGGTTACTACATTCACCTATGTTTTCACGTCCCCCTCATACCCCATTGCAATCACTGCCCAACAGTGTAGTAAGATGCCACAGAGTCACTATTTGTCTTCTCTGTGCTACACTGTCTTCCCAATGAACCCCCGACACCATGTGTGTGAATCATAATACCCCTCAATCCCCTTCTCCCTCCCTCCCACTCGCTCTCCCCCACCCCTCCCCTGTGGTAACTGCTAGTCTCTTCTTGGAGTCTGAGTCTGTTGCTGTTTTGTTCCTTCAGTTTTGTTCTTTGTTCTTATACGCCACAGATGAGTGAAATCATTTGATACTTGTCTTTCTCCGCCTGGCTTATTTCACTGAGCATAATACCCTCCAGCTGCATTCATGTTGTTGCAAATGGTAGGATTTGTTTCCTTCTTATGGCTGAATAATATTCCATTGTGTCTATGTACCACCTCTTCTTTATCCATTCATCTACCGATGGACACTTAGGTTGCTTCCATATCTTGGCTATTGTAAATAGTGCTGCAATAAACATTGGGATGCACATGTGTCTTTTTGAATCTGAGAACTTGTATTCTTTGGGTAAATTCCAAGGAGTGGAATTCCTGGATCAAATGGTATTTCTATATTTAGTTTTTGAGGAACCTCCATATTGTTTTCCACAATGGTTGAACTAGCTTACATTCCCACCAGCAGGGTAAGAGGGTTCCCCTATCTCCGCATCCTCTCCTTCTACTGACTTTGGGCCTCATTTGTTCTTTTTCTAGTTAATTGTGAGTTTAGAATGTTCATATGGGATTGTTCTTCTTTCCTGAGGTAGGCCTGTATTACAATATACTTTCCTCTTAGCATGGTCTTCACTGTGTCCCACAGATTTTGTGGTGTTGAATTATTGTTGTCATTTGTCTCCATATATTGTTTGAAGGCCCTCTGCTTCATTGCGTTAAATACATCATGCCACTCCCTTCTGGCCTGTAAGGTTTCTGCTGAGAAGTCTGATGATAGCCTGATGGGTTTTCCTTTGTATGTGATCTTATTTCTCTCTCTGGCTGCTTTTAATAGTCTGTCCTTATCCTTGATCTTTGCCATTTTAATTATTGTATGTGCTGGTGTTGTCCTTGGGTCCCTTGTGTTGGGAGATCTGTGCACCTCCATGGCCTGAGAGACTTTCTCCTTCCCCAGATTGGGGAATTTTTCAGCAATTACTTCCTCAAAGACACTTTCTTTCCCTTTTTCTCTCTCTTCTTCTTCTGGTACCCCTATAATATGAATATTATTCTGTTTGGATTGGTCACACAGTTCTCTCAGTATTCTTTCACTCCTAGAGATCCTTTTTTTTTCTGTGCCTCAGCTTCTTTGTATTCCTCTTCTCTAATTTCTATTTCATTTATGGTCTTCTCTGCTATATCTAATCTGCTTTTAATACCCTCCATTGTGTTCCTCAATGATTGGATATCTGTTCTAAATTCATTCCTGAGTTAGAATATTTTTGTGTACCTCCAGGACCTTGTTTATGATTTTTATTTTGCAATCTCTTTCAGGAAGATTTATTAGTTCAGTCTCACTCGACACTTTTTCTGGTGTTATTTTGCTTTGAACCAGGTTTCTCTGACATTACATATATGTATGTGGCATCCTCTAGTACCCAGAAGCTCTACTCTCTGAAGCTGCTCAGCCCCTGGAGCCATGTCAGGGGTTTCAGGGGAGTGGTGCTGCTGCCTGCGGGGAGGAAAGAGCTGTTTCCTGCTTCCCAGCTGCTATGCCTGTCTCCGCTGCCAGAACCAGTGGGCCGAACACACAGGTGTAAGCCTCTATGCTTTGCATTCGTAGCTGCTGTAGATGGGACTTCCATCTGGTTGGCCTGATGCCAGGGCAGGGACTGCCGGTTTGCGAGTTAGGTGCAGGATCACCAGGCGGAAGGCGCTGCAGGCTGTGTATCATGGTGGGAGGCCTTTGAGCTGCGTAGCCAGCCATGGGGATGGAGCGCCTGAAGATTGTGAAAGTTCCCAGCCTGCTGAGCAGAGTGCACCCGGACAATTCTGTTTACCTGTCCTTTCTCCTGAGCAGTAAGCTCTGTGCAATCCTTGCCCCTTTAGTAGCCTTCTCGCTTTTAGAAAGTCTCTCAGACTGCTCACCCAGATCAGCCAGATATGGATCCCTGTTTTCCACAAGCAGCTGAAATCTCAGTCTCTCCAGGTATTCTGCCTGTCTTAGCTTTGCAACCTCACTAATCACCAGAGCACCATGCATTGCAGGTTTGTGCTCCCAGAGCAGATCTCCACGGCTAGGTGTTCAGCAGGGCCAGGTCTCCACTCCCTCCCTGGTCCATTTCTCTTTCTCCCGCCGGTGAGCTGGGGTGGGGAAGGGCTTGGATGCCACCGGGTCATGGCTTTGGTACATTACCCTGTTCCATGAGGTCTGTGCTTTCCTCCAGGTGTATGCTGTCTGGCACAGCCTTCTTTCCTGTTGCTCTTTCAGGATTAGTTGTATTAATTATGTTTTCATATTATATGTGGTTTTAGGAGGAGGTCTCTGTCTCACCTCCTAGGCTGCCATCTTTAATCGAAATAATTATTTCTTATCTCAAGCATAATTTCTTATCACATAAAATCACTTCAGGTATGAAGCAGCTTCCTATGTTTTATGAAGAGCAGCCTGATTTTCCCTTTGCAAACCCACCTCTCCTCCTTTCTCCAAGCAGGTGGTTTGTGTGGATCTGACCTCACATGACCCCAGCATAATCAATCAGAACACTGCTTCCCTCTGTCAGTGTGATGGGTCCAAGGATAGACATATGAATCAAGCAATATAAGGGTTCCCCCAGGTCCCTGGAATGGAGACCTTACCTTACAGAGGTGGCTTCTTTATGATTCTGGCACTATTGCAGGCCATAGTTTTCTACTATTAAGTAATACAACTGACACTAATCAATTAATTTCAGGAAAAAATAATCACATGAACTTTCACTATTAACACAGTACTGGCCTCAGTCTTAGCCACTATTGCATTATACACATAACCTTGATGCTATGTATATACATAGAACAAATCAAGCCTTTATGAGAGTGGTTTAGAATCTTTAGAGTCTGCAGAACCACCCTAATACAGTTTTGCTTTGTCACAATTGCAGTATTAGTCAGAAGAGGCTAGGTTGTGCCATGGTTATCAAACAGTCCCCCAAATCTCTGTGGCTTCAAAAACAGAGGTTTGTTTTTCCCTCACACTGCATGTCCATGTGGGCCACTGGCAGCTTCGTTCCATGTTCTATTCACTCGGGGACCCCAGCTCGTGGAGCAGCCTGTGCCTGGAACATCACTGATCATCATAGCTAAAGAAAAGGGAACACGGTGAGCTAACTCTTATTAAAAAGTTCCTCCTAGATGTAATACATGCCCTTCCAGTCACATCTCATAGCCAAAGCAAGTTATAAGGTCAAGTCTGCCAACAAGGGGGTGAGGATATGTAATATTCCAATGGGGAAGGGCAGGAAATATTGGGGAACAGTAATGGATCCTACCACAATTATTTTCCTTTTCTTTGACCAACAAATCAAAGTGCTTGTACTTAAGCACCTCAAATTAATATCTAGATTTTACTGAAAGAATAGTAGTTTCATTTGTCTTATCTATTTCTTCCTATTTAATATAATCTTTTCCACCTTTCCCCTCCCAGCTATATTTCTTACAGTGACAGAATTTAATGTTGGAAGTGACCTTAGAGGTAGTTCAACTCAAGCTACTTAGTGTATCAATATTCAAAAGGAAATTGTAACATGTCCATGTCCTAAATTGAGTTAGACACAAAACAGGTTAGAACCAGGTCTCCCGACTCATAACTGAGTACTCTCCTACCCCATCTAGCTTTGTTTCCAAACTGAGTTATTAAAATGATATGCTTCTTATAAAACATGCTATTCAGCACATAAAACATGATTACAGAAAACATTTAAACATGTGAGAAAAGAACATAAAGATGGAACTCACGTTAGGATATCATTTTGCAACATATGCTTTTGTGTAAGGAATCCTTAGGTTGCAAAGAGAAAACCCAACCCAAACTGACTAAAAAAGATCACATTTATTGACTCATGTAATTAAGAAGTTTAGGTAAAAGCTGACTTTGAGCATGAATCCAGGGCTCAGATGATGTTGTCAGGATCCTTGTATGTCCAGCTGTTTTGTCCTTTGGACTGGCCTCTTTCTCACAGTCTTCTCATGTCACTGAAGCCCCAGACTTACATTCTAGAAATACAACAATCTCAGCCAAAAGCTAATCATTCCAGGAACCTGGGGGACTCTCATATTGCTTGAGTCATATATCTATCCTTGGGCCCATCACACTGACAGAGGGAAGCAGTGTTTTCATTGATTACACTGGGGTCATGTGAGGTCAGACCCACAAAACCACCTGCTCGGAGAAAGGAGGAGAGGAGGGTTTGCAAAGGGAAAATCAGGCTGCTCTTCCCCAAACAGGCAAGAGGCAAAAGCAGCAAATGTTCCACAGAGCTGCTGGTTGTTCTGGTTCTCTGTGGGGAAACCAGGACATTTTGGCAAATGTATAGTTTAAAAAAAACCGTAAAATGTATTTGATAAATAGATGGACAGTGACAAATAACATGGAAATGATTACTATGAGAAATTTTAGCATAAATGGTGAACTTTTCTGTGGAATCAAAGAAATCTGAATGTGAGGATTAAAAGTAAATTGGGAATGAAAATATGGGATTAAAAGAGCCTGTTTTTCTTTGGAAAGTGTCTACATATTTTCCTTCTGTTTTCCCTCCCCAATGCACTGCCCACTACCAATCTTTGTGAAAATGTGTGTACGTTTCCAGGAAAAGAGAAATTTCTAGTTTCATAGTGAGTTGCTAGTAGGAAAACAAGAATACCCCCTGTTAATTTTGACAGAGTATCTTGTCACACTAGGAAATTACTTGAGAGCACATGAGCAGATTTTAATATTTCTGTACTGCCACCCAGCTTCCACCTTAATTTTCTGCCTCAGTGTTCCAAAAATCGTCCCCCAAATTACATGATATGTAAATTATTATAGATTTGTTAAAGTGAAAATGTACACAGTCAGATGCACTCCTTGAACAATAAAACGAACTTGAGGATATGTGTTGATATTTAAAACAGAAAAAAAATGAATGAAATAAAAGTAGCTTACCTCTTGTTTCTTGAGGATACTGGCACCCTGGACGTTTACAAGAATCTCAACCTTTCATTTCAAATTAGTCTAGAGAAAGCATAGACATTTCTGTACTGAGATAATGAAATGTTTCATCCATAGTTGCCTGAATAATTTTCCAGAATCAAACAAATGTCCCGTACCTCAAAATAAGAGCTGTGAAAATAAGGGTCAATTTCACACATTCAGTAAATACTTTTTCTAAAACTTAAAGATGTTAATATAACTAAATAATTTAAAGAGATACCTGACTACTTATTCTTGAGTTAACCTTATCAAAATAGCTTACTTATTACTATAGTGCCAGGAATACCATACTTTAAAATTGTCTATATAACTAAAAGTGAAAAAGAGAAGAGTAGGAGCTGGTTGCAGTGGAATGTGTCTGATGGATGGCTGCACATTCCACAGTAATGGTACCATTAGACTTGTCTAATATCAATATCCTTGACTGCAACACGTCTTTTATTATTAAAGACTGCAACTTTAATGCTTTTGTTTGTAGTGTTGATGAAACTTCTGGGTCATTTTAGTCTCTTTTGATGGCAAGACTGAAGACTCACTTTAAGGGTCATTTGTGGTTTTGCCCTCCAGCACCCATTTTCCTTTCTTCTTTCTGCATCCCAATTTTTGGGGGTTGGGGGGAATTTCCCTTCTGCTACTGTGTTCAGTTTGGGTTATTGATCAAGGTGACTTCTCTAATTAAATGGTGTCGTGATTTTTGGTATACTAGTTGTTATGGGTAATTTTCTGTGTCAACTTGACTGGGCCACTGGGTGCCCAAACATTTGGCCAAATATTATTCTGTGAGGGTATGTCTGCATGAGATCAACATTTGAATCAGTAGATTGAGTAAAGCAGATTACCCTGTCCAGGGTGGGTGGGCCTCATTCAATCAATTGAAAACATGAATAGAGCAAAAGAGCTGAATCAGAGAGGATTCCTCCTACCTAACTGCTTGAGTTGGACATTGAGTCTCTTCTGGCCTTGAGACTCAGACTGAAATATCAGCTCTCCTTAAGTCTCTTCTTGGGACTAGAAATTATGTCATCAGCTCTCCTAGGTCTCCAATTTGCTGACTGCGGATCTTGGGATTTCTTAGTCTCCATAATTGCATGAGCCAACTTTTTATAATAAACAAATCTGTATTTCACACATCCTTTTAACTATAGCTTTGCCTTAGCCAGTTTTGCTGCAGTAACAAACAACCCCAGGGTCTCAGGGGCTTACATTTACTTCTGATTCCCATTAACAGAGGGCTGTAAATCAACTGTGGCTGTTGGATTTTACTGGACTCTGCTGGCCACAAAAAGCGTTCTCATCCCACAATCCAGGCTCAAAATGTAGCTACTTTTTCTAAGATGCTGTTCTCATAAAAAAAAAGATCAGGAGCAAGAGAAAATATCAAACCACATAAGCAAATTTAGAGCTTCTCTTCTAATTGGGCAAGGCAAGTTATACAGTCAAGTCCCAGAGCTGGTGGGGCAGGGAAGAACATCATTCCTACAGGGAAGCATTAAAAGGATGGAATGGAACACATGATCGTGACCAAAAATATTTTACCACAACGCTTCCTGTTAAAGTCCTATTTCCTCGTATAGACTCAAATTCCTGGGAAAAACTGATTGGCTGTGCTCATCTGTTTGAGTCTAGCCATCCGTCAGTCAGTCATTAGCTAAAGAATGGTTGTCCTTTGCGTAAGTGCTCACACTTGTCTCATCAGCTGTACTGGGGGTCAAACTGTTATGGTCTGCATAGGGCATCTGTTGGCAGGATTAGCAAGACAGGATATTCTTCTTTATCTTAAATTGATTCACATCTCCAGTATATGGGTATAGGGATCAGCATCATGCCCGAATAAGAGTCCCCTAGTTCATGCCCTTCCCCTGAGACAATAATGTGGCATCATCCACAGACAAAAGTGCCTCTGTAGGACCTGTGGCCAGCAGCACCACACGCTGAGGGACCTGCGAAGAGCCTTACCCGTCTCTCCATTGGGTAACAGGCACATAGACCTTAGTTCCAGCTGTGAGCCTTGCAATGGCTTGTGAACTGGCTCCAAACCCTCTCAGCCGTGGTCCAGGAGCCCCAGAAAAATACTGTCTCAGGCCATCATCCATGCATGAGAGACCCTTTGTGGAAGTCAAGGTTTCCAGCAGAGAAGTTCCAGTACACCACTGAAGAAAAAAAAAATGGGTCTGGACACATTAGAGAAGAGGAAGTTTGACTTCACCCACATCATAGCAACCCCTACCCAAGCCAGCACAGTATGGAACCAAGAAAAACCTTCAGCCCATGAATTCCCCTGTGGAGGAAAGTGAGGGCCTGTGAATGAGCACCCAGCTTTCCCAGTATGCAGGACTCTGCCAAAGAGGCTCATTGCTTTCTCGCCACACCCAGAGTACAGAATAATAAGCTGCACGTCTGGGGTGCAGGAAGAGGTTGGGAGAGTGGTCAGATAAGGACTCTACAAGAAAAGAAAACCACAGGTCAGTATCTCTGATGAATAGAGATGTAAAAATTCTCAAAAAAAAAATTTCCAAACGTAATTCAACAGTACATTAAAGGGATCATATGCGATGACTAAGTGTGATTTAGCCCTAGGATGAAAGAATGGTTCAACATATGCAAACAATTAGTGTGATAGACACATTAATAGAATGGAAGATAAAAATCATATGAACATCTCAGTATATGCAGAAAGAACATTCGGCAAAATACAACTTTTGTGATAAAAATTCTCAGCAAAGTGGGTAAAGAAGGAATGTACCTCAACGTAACAAAGACCATATATGAAAACCTCACGGCTAACATCTTACTCAGCAGTAAAGGGTTAAAAGCTTTCCCTCAAAGGATAGGACCAAGGCAAGGGTGCCCATTCTCATTGCTCCGGTTGAGCATAGTACTAGGCGTCCTAGCTAGAGCGATTATGCAAGTGACAGAAGAATTGGGAAGGAAGAAATAAAATTGTCTTTGTAGATGATATGATTTGTATATAGAAAATCCTAAAGACTCTACCAAAAAAGTAAACAGTAAATGCATTGCATGATCCTGGGAGAATCTCAAATTAGAAAAAACTACTATCAATAACATTTTGCACAATTTGAGTAAAGTCTATAAGGTAAGGTGGTAGTATTATTATATTTATGTTGAATATCCTGATTTTGATCATTGTCCTATGGTTATGTAAATGAATGTCCTTGTTCTTAGATAATATACACTGAAGTATTTAGGTCTAAAGGGACATTGTATCTGCAGTTTTCTCTCAGACGATTTAGAAAAAGATCGTGAGAGTGCATTTTGATAAATAGATAATAAATGACAGATAAGGGAATGTGGCAAAATGTTAACCATTGATGAATCTGAGTGAAGGGTAAACAAGTTCTTTGTATTATTCTTTCAAATTTACTGTAAATTTGAAATTATTTCAAAATAATAAGTTAGAAAATAGTAATGACAATAAAAAATTAGTATGAATTAAGGAATCATATCTTCTTTAAAAACACCAGTAAGTTATGAAAACAAAATAGGCAGATATTGTACAAGTCAACATAGAAAAATTATGAAAAAGAACCAGTAATCTTGGAAATGCAAATATAGTCTTTAAAATATAAAAGATAAGATGGGAAGAACTGTAGTCTAGACACAATTGAAGAGAGAATAAAAGATTCAGAAGAAAGTACTAAGAATTCAAATATAATTTACTAGAAAGGGATAAAGAGTTAAAAAAAAATGAAAGACCAGATAAGAGAAATGAAGGATGGAGAATTTCCAACCAAAATCCAATTGCAATTCCAAAAGACAGAACAGGCAATCCTTGTTGAAGTTAGTTAGTACAGTTAGTACTGAGAAGGATAAATTAAAAGGAATACATACCCAGACTTATCCTAATGAAACAATAATATTAAGAATAAGAGGAAATTTTAATTTCCCAGAAAGAAAAGACATGACCTACAAGGTAAAAATAAACTAAAAAATAAAGTCTCATTAACAAAAATAGATGATAGAAGACAATGAAAAATTATCTTCAAAGAGCTAAAGGAAAATTATTGCCCATTCACTAATATCAATTCAGCTAAGCTATCATCAAGAATAAGATTAAAGATATTTTCAGCCAAATATAGAATATAAAGGTTCTCCATTCTCAGAAACCTACTGAAAAAAATGTAACTTGTACAGTACTTAAGTAAGAGATTTCATCACCTGTACAGTGAGAGTAGAGATGATATAGTTGAGTGAAGATGAAAAAGAAAATGAATATAGTTAATATTAATAATAGGATGAAAGAATTCACTCCTCTGAGCAGACTGTCATTAACATCACATCATTTTTGTTCCTTAGCCTGAGTTACCCTAATTTTTGTCCACTTCTTGTTGATGCTATAATAGTCTTAGTTTCTGTTGTTGATAACTTCTCCCTATGTAAGAGTGTTGGCACAACTGGAAGATACTGGAATGTGAAAGGGGAGATAAGCTAGAAGGGAAAGCCAGGAGTTCTGCTTTCCTTATCTTACAGAGCTGCAGTCCAGAAACAGTCTAAGGTCTCCTGGGACAAAAAGCAGAGGTTTAAGTATGTTATAAAATTTAACCAATAAAAAATATTAAGTCAATAAAAGAACTAAAAGCTGTAATTATAAAAATTGGAAAATAGAAGAAGGGGAGGTAGGTATCTCAAAAGAAGCTCACCCTCAAATTTCACAATGGGATTCAGTGTTGCTTAAACGTGATAAATTAACAAATAAAGTTATAAGTGTATTATTTAGAATTACGGAGCCCTAGAAATCACAAAGGGTTAAAGTCTGTTGCCTGTGAGAAGTGGGATTGGAAGTGGGATGGGGAGAGATAGTTTTATATTTCTTTAAATGCTTCCTATTACGGTTTGAATTTTAAACCTTGTTCATGTACTATTTTACTACTTTGAAAACTAGAGAACATTAAAGTGGACGTCCTGCCTTGACTCACAGAGATCTCTAGGTAAAAATTCTCGACTTAAAATTTTTGCTTTGGAATGAGAGGTCATCTGGAAGAGTAGAGCACATGAAAATTTCCATATTACTTTTCTTGGTTGTTGCAACTGGTGACTTTAAAAGATAGAAATTGAGATTAAACTTTTTATCCTGGCACTCAGGCCTTCTATATTGCCCACCCTACATTATCTATTACAGCAGCTTCACACATAGGTCCTCTGCTTAGTGCTAGCTATTCTTCTTCCTATCCTCCAAAAGCAGTTATTATTCATTTTAATACTTTTTCTACATTTTCTGATAGACCGTGATCTCTTAATGAGTCGATTGCTTTGAGGTTTTGGTTTTCTGTCTCTAGAATCCACCTGCCCCCTCAATTTCTTTCTTCTCTGAATTTCTATCACCAACACCCATAATTTGTTATTCAGCAAAACATGATAGGATGCATACTCCATTCTGGATCTGTGCCAGGCCTAGAGGATGCAGAGATGAACAGGATAGATGTAGCTGCTGTCCATATACAAGACAGGTGCAGATAAAGTAAAGGTTCCTATGGCCAGGAGCCTCCTGACTAAACTACTTGATGATGCAGCTGGCCTGCTGCTAGGCTACTGCTTCCACACCCACAGGCAATAAGCTATTACTGACTGAGTCACTATACCCAGTGCTCTGGATGGAGGCAGAGGCAAAGGAGGGTTACAGACTGTCTTGTCAATGGCTTTCAGCCCCGGGCAAGTTCGCTATGGATTCAATGTGACCAAAGAAAATTGACAGCAAAATTGTTCTTGGGGTGAAAGGGTTATACCCAACTTTATTTCCAGGTGGCAGGTCAGTCACTAGAATCCCGTTCACTCAGAGCAAGTCTGCAGGCAGCAAGCTGGTCTCTGCCTCTGGGCTCCTCTACCTGCACAGCTGTCCTCTGGGCCCCTCTGCCCGCACAGTCGTCCCACACAGCCGTCCTCTGGGCCTCTGTCCTCGGCACTGCCACCACTCCAGCCTCTGCTCTGCTCTCCTACAACCTTGCAGCCATACCACCGTGTCGTGCCCAGATCACTGGGCGGAGCTCTTTATATAGAGTCAACAGCCATGTATTGCCCACAGGTGTACAGTGAGCTAATCAACCAGGGCCAGGTGAGAATCCTGGCCACAGGAACTCTCATTTTATCAATGCAGACCTGCAGACTGTTGGATTCAGACATAATTCTAGTACCTGCACTGGGAGAACAAGCTGGGTAATAAACCCTTTCACCCCCAGAATGTTCCATTGTCATTCCTTGGTCTCACTGAATCCTTAGTGAACTTGCCTGGGGCTGAAACCTATTGGCAAGACAATAGGTAATATAAGATAGTGATCTAATTGAAATTATTAAAGAGTGCTTCAGGGTATGATATTCTGAATTCTCTAATTGAATTACCAAATATTTCTGAGGAAGGTACGAAGAAGTATTCATAGTCTAGGTGGAAAGATAAAATGTATCTGCTAAATACAAATGTAAAAAAGACAATGTATATTAAACGTTAAATGAATGGTGCAAAAAAACCATTGCTTAAAGAGGCAAAGAAAACTGCAGTATGTAAGGTTTAGAAATGTGTCGTGAAGGTGAGATGTAAGTGGAGAGGAAATGGGGAGAACTTGATTTCAAGGTAGGGGTGGGGGACAGAAAGTGGAAGGCAGAAATGTGCAGTATATTCAAGCTTCATTGAATTTAATTGTAGCAGGAGATAGTAAAGATACGAAAATTTATTTGTGTCAGAACAATTTATTTGTGCCCATTTGTGGAGACTTGTTTCTGAAAGAAGGGTGAGGGTTACAAATCATTGACTTCTTCTGTTTTGGGTTAATTAATTAAAACTTCTGGACTTGAATTTAGCCTAAAAAGGCAGATGTATAAATTAATGAGTGTGCCTGGTTTCTGTTTTGCTGTAGATCAGCTCTATTTGGAAATTCTTCTTGACATATATGTGCTCAACTAGCTATTTAAATCTTACAACAGTCCGAGTATACAGGGAAAGATATTATAGTTTTCATTTTATAGGCGAGAAAACTAAAAGGCCAAGAGTTTTGTCATTTGTTTTAGGAAAACATCATAATTTAAGATTACTTACAAAAACATCCAGCATTTGCATGGCAAAGGCTGCTGGTTTTCCAACAGAAGCCACAATTTCCGTCATGCATAATGACAGAGCTTAAGCAGTTAGAGACTACATTTCCCAAACTTCCATGCAGCTAGGCCATGTGTGGATAAAATGAAAGTTCCTATGGCCAGGATTCTCACCTGGCCCTGGTTGACTAGCTCACTGCACACCTGTGGGCAATACATGGCTGTTGACTCTATATAAAGAGCTCTGCCCAGCATGACACGGTGGTATGGCTGCAAGGCTATAGGCGAGCAGAGCAGAGGCTGGAGTGGTGGCAGTGCCAAGGACAGAGGCCGAGAGGTTGGCTGTGCGGGACGACTGTGCAGAGGCCCAGAGGACGGCTGTGTGGGACGGCTGTGCAGGCAGAGAGGCCCAGAGGATGGCTGTGTGGGGTGACTGTGCTGGCAGAGAGGCCCAGAGGACAGCTGTGCAGACAGAGGGGCCCAGAGGCAGAGACCGGCTTGCTGCATGCAGACTCACTCTGAGTGAACGGGATTTTAGCGCCTGACCTGCCACCTGGAAATAAAGTTGGGTATAATCCTTTCACCCCAAGAACAGTTTTGCTGTCAATTTCTTTGGTCACACTGAATCCATAGTGAACTTGCCCAGGGCTGAAACCCATTGCCAAGACAGAAGTGTATGGATATTTGCTGCTGTTCTTCTTGGTTTTTTTTGGAAGCCTGTGGTAGACAGAATAATGCTCCCCCAAAGATGTCCATGTCCTTATCTCCTGAACATGTAAATATGTTAGTTTATATGCCAAAAGGAACCAGGCAGATACAATTAAGGATTTTAAGATGAGGATAGTAGCCTGGATTATCCAGGTGGGCCCGATGCAATCACAGCGTCTTTATAAAGAGGGAGGCGGCAGGTCAGTCAGAGAAGCTTCGGTTGAGATGGAGCCAGGCTGGGTGGGGCCATAAGACAGGAATGCGGGCAGCCTCTGGAACCTAGAAGAGGTAACGAATGGATTCTCCCCTAGAGCCTCCAGAAAGTGTAGTCTTGCCAATACCTTAAGATCGTTTTTAACTATACTTACCACAGTGAGCATTTAATAATGTATATAATTGATGAATCTCTAAGTTGTTCATCTGAAACCAATACTATATTGTATATAAACTATATTTCAATAAGAATGATTATTTAAAAAATTAAGGCCATTTTTGGACTTCTGCCTGCCAGAACTGTAAGATGATAAATTTGTGTTGTTTTAAGCCACTAAATTTGTGGTAATTTGTTACAACAGCAATAGAAAACAAATAGTAACTCTTCTAATTTGGGCAGCCCTTGCCCGTACCCCAATGGGTTTGAGTGGGAATCAGATCCAGTCAGTCCTTTCCTCATTAGTGGCCAGTGATATATTTTTGCTCAGGACACAGAATCTTGAGAGAGGAGGTAGAAATTACAAGGTGGTGGCTGGAGTGGCCAGACTGCATCTGTGACATGACCTTGCCCATGTACTGCCTGCCCTGTCCCTGGTTCCTATCCATTATCTGTGCCTGGTGTTGCCAGTGGGTTTCAGCCCCGGAGAAGTTCACTATGGGTTCAACGTGTGACCAAAGAATTGACAGTAGAACGTTCTTGAGGTGAAAGGGTTATACCCAACTTTATTCCCACAGTGGCAGGTCAGTCACTAGAATCCCATCCACTCAGAGCAAGTCTGCATGCTGCAAGCCCGGTCTCTGCCTCTGGGCCTCTCTGCCGCTGTGCCATCGCTGTCCTTGGCACTGCCACCACTCCAGTCTCTACTCTCCTGAAGCCTTGCAACCCTGCCACCATGTTGCCCAGAGCACTGGGTGGAGTTCTTTTTTTTTTATTTTTTTTTATTAAGGTATTGATATACACTCTTATGAAGGTTTCACATGAAAAAACAATGTGGTTACTACATTTACCCATATTATCAAGGCCCCACCCATACCCCAATGCAGTCACAGTCCATCAGTGTAGTAAGATGCCACAGATTCACTATTTGCCTTCTTGGTGCTACACTGTTTTCCCAGTGATTCCCCACACCATGTGTACTAAACATAATACCCCACAATCCCTTCTCCCACCCTCCCCACCCACCCTCCCACACCCCTCCCCTTTGGTAACCACTAGTTCCTTCTTGGAGTCTCTGAGTCTGCTTCTATTTTGTTCCTTCAGTTTTGCTTCGTTGTTATACTCCACAAATGAGGGAAATCATTTGGCACTTGTCTTTCTCTGCCTGGCTTATTTCACTGAGCATAATATCCTCCAGCTCCATTCATGTTGTTGCAAATGGCAGGATTTGTTTCCTTCTTATGGCTGAATAGTATTCCACTGTGTATATGTACCACCTCTTCTTTATCCATTCATCTACTGATGGACACTTAGGTTGCTTCCATATCTTGGCTATTGTAAAAAGTGCTGTAATAAACATAGGGGTGCATATGTCTTTTTGAATCTGAGAAGTTGTATTCTTTGGGTAAATTCCAAGGAGTGGGATTCCCGGGTCAAATGGTATTTCTATTTTTAGTTTTTTGAGGAACCTCCATATTGCTTTCCACAATGGTTGAACTAGCTTACATTCCCACCAGCAGTGTAGGAGGGTTCCCCTTTCTCCGCATCCTCGCCAGCATTTGTTGTTCTTAGTCTTTTGGATGCTGGCCATCCTTACTGGTGTGAGGTGATATCTCATTGTGGTTTTAATTTGCATTTCCCTGGTGATTAGTGATGTGGAGCATCTTTTCATGTGTCTGTTGGCCATCTGAATTTCTTCTTTGGAGAACTGTCTCTTCATATTCTCTGCCCATTTTTTAATCGGGTTGTTTGCTTTTTGGGTGTAGAGGCATGTAAGTTCTTTATATATTTTGGATTTTAACCCCTTGTCGGATATGTTATTTACAAATATATTCTCCCATCCTGTAGGATGCCTTTTTGTTCTGTTGATGGTGTCCAGAAACTTTTTAGTTTGATGTAGTCCCATGAGTTCATTTTTGCTTTTGTTTCCCTTGCTTGAGGAAATACGTTCAGGAAGAAGTCATTCATGCTTATATTCAGGAGATTTTTGCCTATGTTGTCTTCTAAGAGTTTCATGGTTTCATGACTTACATTCAGGTCCTTGATCCATTTCAAGTTTACTTTTGTGTGTGGGGTTAAACAATAATCCAGTTTCATTCTCTTGCATGTAAGTGTCCATTTTTGCCAACACCAGCTGTTGAAGAGGCTGTCATTTCCCTATTGTATGTCCATGGCTCCTTTATCATATATTAACTGACCATATATGGTTGGGCTTATATCAGGGTCTCTTGTCTGTTCCATTGGTCTATGGGTCTGTTCCTGTGCCAGTACCAAACTGTCTTCAGTACTGTGGCTTTGTAGTAGAGCTTGAAGTAGGGGAGCATAATCTCCCCGGCTTTATTCTTCCTTCTCAGGATTGCTTTGGCTATTTGGGGTCTTTTGTGGTTCCATATGGATTTTAGAACGATTTTCTCTAGTTCATTGAAAAATGCTGTTTGTGCTCCCAGAGCAGATCTCCAGAGTTAGGTATTCAGCAGTCCCAGATCTCCACTCCCTCCGTGCTCCGTTCCTCTTCCTCCTGCTGGTGAGCTGGGTTTGGGGAAGGGCTTGGATCCCGCAGGACCACAGCTTTAGTACGTTACCCTTTTCTGTGAGGGCTGCTCTTGTCTCCAGGTGTATGCAGTTTGTTGCAGTCCTCTTTCCTGTTGCTCTTTCAAGAGTAGTTGTATTAGTTATATTTTCATATTATATGTGGTTTTAGGAGGAAGCCTCTGTCTCACCTCTCACGTGACCATCTTTAATCCAATCCAATCTGGGGTGGGGTTCTTTATATAGAGTCAATAACAACGTATTGCCCACACAGGTGTAGTGAGCTAGCCAACCAAGGCCAGGTGAGAATCCTGGCCACAGGCACCTTCACTTTATGCACACTGGTTTACTGCTTTTCCTAGTGATTTGGTTAGTTTATCCTAAATTCTACCAATCAATTCCTTCTCCAGTTTCTATTGTTTACAGCCAAGGGTGCTAATTTATAGAGCCATGTACTTAATGTGTGCATATTTCAATATCCCTAGTGGAGTGTCAGTCTTATGAGGGCAGGACCTTTGTTTGATTCATCTTTGCATCCATAGCTTCTATACTGAGTGTCCTGCACTGACTGCGTACTTGTTGAATAAGGAACACAGAGTTAAATGCAGTGCTACCTGATGGAAAGGGTTAATTGGAGGAGTAGGCTTTAAGTGAATATGAGAGTTAGCATGAAATGGAGACTTTAAAGTTGGATAGGATTTCTGTTGGTCAGATGAGGAGGGGGCATTTTATGCAATAAACCAAAGGTAGTTTACCAACTAAAACACTTTCTGATATTTGGCCACATTTTACAGACCTTATTTACTTGTAAACATTCAGGTTCAGATATTACTAATTTATTAATTATTTAAAGAAGTCAACATTTAGGAGAAGATTCTATCCATTAGACACGCATATATGAAGGCTTAGCAAAGCATAGTATGTTGGGCAAGATTATCTATAACTCTTGCTGACATCAAGGAGGACCAGCTATGCAAATTTCCTTCTATGCTACCTTTCACTTGCACCATTCCACAATCCCACTTTGCCTCTTTCATCCTAAATTTAGATCCCCAGATCTCCCAAGGAGGCTAGGAGTTAGTTGCACCAAAGTGGTGGGTGTAGGCTGGTGTCAGGGTGGGAGGGTGTCTGTGTGTGTGTGTGTGCCATAAACAAACTTGGTGTAGAAGACTCACTGGTCATGCAGAGGATGAGTAAGCTTAACGTAGGTTGCTCTCACACCTAGTTCTTTCAGCATCAAAAAGTTCCTGAGGGCCGCCAGACAGCCCCAATTCCTGTTTATAATTTGGTGGGGGAATACTGGCATTAAAGAGGTAGGAGTATGATGAAAGTTACTGAAAGGAAAAACAGGCTGCAATGAGAGCACAGAGGATGACTTGCACTGGCATCCTTCCATCTTTAGGTCTCCCTTCTGTTAACAGAGAAGCAATGACATTCCCAAAGGACCTATCCAATATATTACAAAAATATATTCTATGTAAATATATTACTAAACATTTGGAAAATAGAAATAGAGGTAGCCATAGCCTGCTACACTAACCACACCCTACAAGACCCTCTCAGGTTTTTATTGTGTAATCTGTAATAGCTATCATTTATTGCATACTACATGTACTGCACTGTGCTAAGCATCTTCTATACACAATTTTATTGACTCCACAACAATCCTATAAGATAGATGTTATTCTCTCGATTTTATAGATAAGGAAACTGAAGCTCAGAGAGGTCACACATCTACTCTTGAACAACTGGATTCAAAACAAGTCTGAATCTAACACCATTTATTTCAATACAACACAATAAATTTGATGTACTCTTTCCACTTAATATTATTCATTACTTTAAAAAATGTTCAACAGCATCTTTGTGTCCTTTCAGTCACATTTTGGGTCATATTCTTACCATAGGTCTTGGAGTTGCTAAGTAGTAAAGAAGTAATACATTGATGAAATCGCTCTTCAAGTGGGTTGTTTTTAAATACGGGCAGTTTATGTTTTGAAATATGGACAATCTCAACACATCTTTTGAAGCATTTGGGTTCATTATAAAACCTCTTTATTAGGCAAGAAAGTACCTCAATTTTAACTTGCATTTCTTCGAATTCCTCTGTTCATTTACGGGTTCTATTTCTTCTCTAATTCATCTAGAATGCTTGACTTTATCTCTGGCCATGACAACTTAGTTTGAAGAGTCCTCAGAAACCTTCCAGTCTAATTCCCTCATTTTCCAGACTGGGTAGTGGAAGGCTACAGGCACCTTGCACTGGCGAGTCAGGGGCGGGACTCCTAGGGCATTTTTTCTACCTTACTAGATCCATCCGAACCAGTTGTTTGAAACAGCAATATTACATTCAAGGCAGACCTATCTCCACAGTATTCAAAGCGCTGACATTTATTTATGTCCCCAAATCCTAAAGGGATGGGCTATTTTCATTAATAAGTAGACCGAGTTGAGCGCCGGAGCAAGGCCTCTCTCGGCTCTTTTACTGGCTACATTAACAAAAGGAACAAATCCCCGGCTCGTACTGACCCACTACTTTGGAAAAGGGGAAAGACTTTAAAATCCAGCCGCAGAGATCCGGGTTTCCCACTGCGACCGCAGCCGGGCCCGGCGGAGTGGCGACGAGTAGTGCGCAGCGCCGCCCCGCGCGCCCCCGCCGCCCCGCGCGCCCCCGCCGCCCCGCGCGCCCCCGCCGCCCCGCGCGCCCCTGCCGCCCCGCGCGCCCCCGCCTCTCCCGGCTTCGCGCCCACCTCCCTCCTCTCTCCACCTTCCAGGCTCCGCCTCGCCGCTCTGCGCCCGGCCTCCTCTCCAGTCCCGTGGCTCCGCGGGCGAACTGCGTGTTGCTGCGTCATCGCCAGTGGCCGGTTTGAATGAGCCTCTCGTCGCCCCTGAGGTGCCGCTACCGCCGCGCCTCTGCCGTGGCCGCCGCAGGCTCTTTGCGTCTCTCTCCCTCCGACGCCCTTGCCAGGCCCAGCGTTCTTGCTCCGCCGTCTGTCCTCGCGCCCCGCCATGCCGCTGTATTCGGGTGAGCTGCCTCCGCCTGCGCCCTGCTGCTCTGCCCGGCGCTAGGCCTCGGAGCAGGCCTGGCCTGCGGGACCGCCGACCCCGGCCGGCGTGCGGGCGGGGACGCGTGGACCGGTGGCTGCGGTGCGGCGCTAACCCTGATCCCTGGCTCTCTCCCTGCTGGCCCCCAGCCCTGCACCTTTGGGAGCGCTGTCGGCCCTGCACCGCCGGTGGGTGGGGTGGGAGCGGGAGTGGAGACGGGAAGCAGCGAGCATGCCTCTCCCGAGTGGTGACTCTGCAGAATACTTTCTGTCGCTGCCCTAGTGTGCCGCGAAAGGTGAGGGTGTGTCCCGAGGCACCGGGGACCCCTGCTGGAGAAGTCGTGGGATGTCCTTGGGCTTATCGGTGGTAGCTATGGAAGGGAGCGGAAGGAGGGGAAGCCTGTGGCAAGAAGGGATGGAGGGACTGGGGATGTATGGTTAGCCTTCATCGTTCTGGAGTTTCCCTTTGCTTACCCCTTGCTGCATTTAGCATCACCGCCCCTTTGTACCAATTTGTTTTATGCCAAGGCAGATGGAGAACCTATCTATTAGCTTCGATTTCATTTCATCAAACATCGTATTGGGCTTCTATGTCCGAAGCATAGTGTTGGCTTTGAGACGTAGATGAATACAAGTACCTGCGGGCGTCCTTTTCTTTTGATTGGCGGTTGGCAGGGCTTTTTTTGTATGGTGGCAGTCCGGGGTATTGGGCGGTGATCACATTTCTTAGTTCACGGATCTTGCTATTTCTTAGTCTTGCTCAAAATGGCACCTAAAATGTATGTGGTGGCTCCCGTTGGCTGTAGATAAGTGATTTTTTGGCCACTCTTGATTATCCCTCATCATTCCTTTATTGAAGATTCAGTATTTCAAAGAATGAATTCTTGATGGATTCTTGATGTTCTAGAGTCTTGAATCCATGCTTTAATAATGACTGCTCAACCTCTTTCTAAAGGCACAGCAATTAACAGAATTGTACTTGAAATATTCTATTTATGCAATATAGAATTGAGGGGGTGTTAATTAAGTAATGGCGATAAACATCAATATTACGCGACTACTTAAATATACCGGTAGACTTCATAAAACAAAATCAACCCCCGTCTTTGTTTCCCTCAAAAATTACCTGTACTCACAAAACCTATCTTAAAAAATTGAGCTCCATATTGAATACTTAATCACATCTTTTCCTCATCTCCAAAATGAGGGAGTTGGAGTGGATTTGACATTTCCATATTGAGAATCTGTTTTCAGGTTCTACAAAAACCCTGTACTAACAGGAGAACATTTTAAGTACCATTTTATGTTTTAGAAAATTAAATATCCAGAATCTTATATGGTTAAGGATAAATGTCATAAAAACTAATGAACACTTTTGTGCCTGGTATAAAGCTAGTGTTTTTTATACATGTTGCTTTGTTTTAATATTCGACATAATCCTGCGATACTGATATAATTCTCCTTTATGGGTAAGCAAAAAGCGTAGGTAACTTGCCTGTGGTGACACAGTTAAATACATTTCATTATTTCTAACACTGTTGTGGTTTAGATCTCATCTTCTGCTTGTACTATTGTCATGTTTCTAGCCTCTCTGATTGATTGTAGTTATACCTCCTTCAAGCCCATTTTCCCTGATGCTCTTGAGTTGACTAATGTCCAACCAAGACTAAAGTGGCCTTATGAAAAGCTGTCAGGTATTGCACATATTCCTACAATAAAAAGCCCAAAGCCTGTTCGTTGAAGCATAATATGTATTACCTTCCTTGAATTGACCCTCAACCAGCTTCCAGTTTCATCTGCTTCCCCTTTGCTCTGGGAATTACTTACGTCTCAGAACACACCATGCTTGCTTTATGCTTTTAAATATTTTTGTCTTTTACAGGAATGCTTTTATTCTCTGCTAACATCTAATTTTTTCTTGAGACTCAACTTGAAGGTGTCACTTCCTCCAGTAAATTCTCACTCCTGAAGCATCCCTCAGTGCTTCTGTAGCATTTGTAGTATTTATATTTTATTGTTAATTATCTTAACCTTTTTTTCCCCCATCTCTCCCTTACTAGACTGAGATCATAGAGAGTCTTCCTAATGCTTGTTGCTGGGCTTTTCATTGAATGAATGCTAAACACATTAATTAAACTGCTGACAGAATTGGGATATGGAGTCAGGGTCAGTTTTTCATATTCTGATTTTAGTCGTTGGAAATTAGACAACTATTAATTTTGAGATTCTCATTTTGAGTAGAAATAAAGATTTCAGTGCAAAGATATGTATATCCTTGAGTTTACTTATTTTTATATAGTTTAAAAGTTAGCTACTTTATGAGGCTATTTGAATTTTTTTTTTACTCTGGTAAAATATATGTAACATGAAATGTACTATTGACCATTTCTAGTTGTACAGATTTTGGTATTAAGTACATTCACATTGTTATGCAACCATTGTCACCATCCACCTCCAGAACATTTTCATTCATATTCCTAAACTGAAACTCTGCATTAAACAATAACTCCCCATTTCTGCCCCCCTCCCCAGTCTCCTGGTAACTACCATTCTATTTTCTGTCTCTGTGAATTTGACTTCTCTATGTACCTCACATAAAAGGAATCAGGCAATATTTATCCTTTTGTATCTGGCTTATTTTGTTTATCATGATGTCTCCTCAGTTCATCCATGTTGTAGCATGTGTAAGATTTTCATTATTTTTTAAGGCTGAATAATATCCATGCGTATATACTGCATTTTGTTCATCCATTCGTCTGTTGGACATTTGGGTTGCTCCCATCTTTAGGCTACTGTGAATTCTGCTGCTGTGAACATGGGTGTACAACTATCAGTTTGGGGCGGAAGTGGAATTGCTGGATCATATGGTAATTCTGTGTTTAATGTTTTGAGGAGCTGTCATATCCTTTTTCCACAATGGCTGCACCATTTTATAGTCCCAACCACGATGCACAAGGATTCCAAATTCTTCATGTTATCACCAACACTTTTATTTCCTTTTTTTTTTCATTGTTATAGTAGCCATTTGAAGGGTAGTGAAGTAGGATTTCTATATATTTTTTAATGATTTAGTTGCATCTTTGGATTCTTCTTAATATTTGACCACCTCTTGCTCAGGAACCATACCTTTCAATTCTTCTGTACCCTTCTTTTTAGAATCCAGAATCTGTATTCCGTAACCTGTTTTAAATATTCCTTATTCTCCCCAAGAATTTTTTTGTTCTCTCAAAATATCGTTCTAACCTTTCTTTCCCTTCTCTGTCCCAATGATATGTACTGGTTTTAATGGTTACTTAATTTAACACATTTTAAAGTCTGTGAATTTATTTTGGGAGATATTTCAGTGTGATCATATTTTGCAATGAGTAGGATTTAGAAGAATTGAATATTTACTAACTAGTTTTGTGACATTAGTAATCATCAGTCATTTTCTCTTAAGTCCTAGTTTCCTTATTTAGCAAATGAGAAGTTGGATTAGATTCAGTTAAATTTTTTTCAGGACCTACTGCATTCAAGTCACTCCTGATTTGGTAGGCATTAATTATGAGCGTTAAAAGATGAATGACATAGTTTGGCTTTCAAGAACTAGCCTGATGGGTCCCCTAAGAATCTTCTAAATCTGAAGTCTTGTTATTTTGTAAATGAAAATATTTATGGCTTTGTTTGCAGTTACTGTGAAATGGGGAAAGGAGAAATTCGAAGGTGTAGAATTGAACACGGATGAACCTCCAATGGTATTCAAGGCTCAGCTTTTTGCACTGACTGGAGTCCAGCCAGCCAGACAGAAAGTTATGGTGAAAGGAGGAACATTAAAGGTAAAATTTAGCCCAAATTTTATTATGTAATTGGTGAAATTAACTCTAGAAAATGAAGCAGTTGAGATATTTTTTTATTTGGTGAAAGTGTATAGTCTATGAGATTAAAATTGTTTAATCAAAATTCTTTTAGTGTAAGGGAAGAACATTGTAGCCGTTTCAAAACACTGTATTATAAGAGCATCATTAAGATTTTTATTTTAAAATGCATTGTATCAATGAATACCTCCTGGGGTCAGGGTAGTGGGGCACTTTCCATTTATCTCTATTGTTTGAATTTTTTTTTGATGAGGGTGGGTGTGTTAAAAGTATTATTTTGTTTAGCTTAATATGAAATATTTATATTTCCATAGTAATTTTCTCTTATAGAGGTGGAAACTTTTAATCTCTGTTAAAAATAAGGAAAAGTATGGTAGATATGTTTTAAAAAAAACACTACAGAATGTAGTTTTGTACATGTATTTGAATGTTGAACTTCAGAGTATTTGAACAGCATTACCAAAGCTCTAGTTTGGGAATAATGGAAGACTAACTAACTAAAAACTAGCTAATTTTTTCCTTTGGTCTTTTGTGCATCCTGCCAGTTAAAAAAGAGGCCCTTTCTTTTAGATGTTAGAAAGTGATTGCCATTATCTGGGGATGGGAGAAAAAATATTTTTGCTTAAAAAGGGAGGGAACTTAATTTTTCCTTTAGTTTGCTTGGATTGACTACAGTTGAGTCCCAAGTTTACCAGCATCATTGATGAAGGGCCACAAAAGAGATACGCAGGTATTTTCTTTTAATGGCAATAAAACAGATATTGGTGAAGAAACATTGCTTCCCCTCCAGGTTGCAGTTGAGCTTTTGTTCATTAGTGAGCTTGATAACCTAATTTGTCCTGAGCCATGTACTCGTGGTGTGCTGTGGAAAACTATTAAAAAAAAACTAAATGAAACTAATAGCTACAGATACAGATTATTGAATATTCTGTGTCAGGCTTTTCTTTTTCTTTTAATTCTCAACTCTGTATTTTAAAGATGAGGAAAGTGAATGTATGTAAATGAAACAGTATCGGAGAGTTTTAAGTAATGTATAGTAAGGAATCAAAAAAACATGTGGTTTTACATGTCAAGCAGATCTGGGTTCATATCCCAGCTTTGTGTGACATTGGAAAAGTAAGTGATGTGCTGGGACATATTTAGTTATCATTCTTCATGGTGAGCAGTAATAGCCCTTAAACTTTAGGAAATTACGGTTCCACTTTGAAGAAGGGTGTCCAAAGAGATAGTAGCACCACAAAAGGAAGCATATTGAGTGCGTGGCATTTTCTGTAAAAAGAAAGAATAGCGTAGAACCCACTTTAGCCTATGAAGGGAAGAGCTTAACTGCAGTAGCCAAAAATATCTGTGAACCAGCATGGCATTTAAAAGAAAAAGATCTTGGTTTAATTGAACATACTGAAGTGAAAGTATTTAATTGCTTCACAGATATGAAATTTAGGACTTGAAACTCAACATTTGTGGACATGGCAAATACAGTTGACCCTTGAGCAGCACAGGTTTGAACTGCACAGGTCGACTTATACATGCAGATTTTTTCAATAAATATATTGGAAAATTTTTTGGAGATTTGTGACAATTTGAAAAAAACATTCTTTTCTCTAGCATACTTTATTGTAAGAATACATTATATTATAACATGAAATATGTGCTAATTGATTGTTATTGGTAAGGATTTCAGTCAGCAGTAGGGTATTAGTGGTTAATCTTTTAGGGGAGTCAAAAGTTATATACAGGCAGTATAACATGGAGAAGACAACTAGTGATTCTTTAGCATCTTACTATGCTGATGGACAGTGGCTGTAACGGGGTATGTGGTGGGAGCTTGTTAATAGGGGGAATGTAGTAACCATAATATTGCTCATTTATTGTAAATTAATAATAGCAAAAAATAAAGTATTCAGCAGTGAAAAAAAAAGTTATATGCAGATTTTTGGCTGTGGGGTTGGTGCCCTAAGCCCTGTGTTGTTCAAGGGTCAACTGTATTATTAAGGGTTAATTTGCCTCAGGAAGTCTTGTTAATAATTGTTAATAGCGCTTTCATTCTCAAGAGTCTTCTGACTTGGATGATAAATTATATAATCACCCTAATTATGTAGACCTTGTTTCATAAGTTGCTCTTCCTTCTTGCCACATGAGCTAGTTATTAGCTTTGCTGGTTTCAAACATGCAACAAATATGCAAAAAATTAGTAGGTCATTTGTCATCAGTCATGTCCTTTAGGCTGCCAAGTTTACTGTCTTTTAGACTGTTCATAAGCAGTTGTTAGATTTACTAGCTTTATGACTGCATGTGTTTTGTTTTTAAAATACTTTTGATTATAGTAATTGGAAGTAAAATCTGCATACAGAAAAAATTCTGTTTTCAAGTAGCTTAAAATTAGTTGGTTATATTTTGTTTGGGTCATACATAGGTGATTAAGTGTTTTTTATTTGTCTTTAAAACAGGATGAGGATTGGGGAAACATCAAAATAAAAAATGTAAGTATTAAGAATACTTATGATAATGTAATTTCTTAATTATTACACCAAAATATGTTCCAAATGCCTTTTTGTCTCTCTCTCATTATATATAGACAAAAAGTAAATATATTTATCTCCAGTTGTTCAAGCACAATTTGTAGATACTTTCCTTTTTCCATTAACTTGAGTTGGAAATCCTGAAAATCAGTTGTAGGTCTATTCTTGGACTCTTGTTCCATTAATATATTTGATTAAACTGTACTAGTACCACATGATCTTGATTACCAAATATTTATAATAAGTCTTAAAATAAGACTTCTTCAAGAATATTTTAGCTATTTTAGTTCCTTTGCATTTCCTTATAATTTTAGAATTAGTTTCTAAATGGACTCCTGGAATTTTGTTTGAGATTGCATTGACTCTATAGTTTAATTTCGAGAGAATGAACATATTAACAATGTTGAGTATTAAAATCTTTAAATATGGTGTACTTCTGTGTTTATTTAGGTCTTTATATTCTCTTAGAACTTTCTGAGTTTTGTAGTTTTTCAGTATAGTGATGGTACACAGTTTCTGTTACATTCTTGGAACTAAGTATTTCTTGGCTGTTGAAAACTTTTTAAAAAAATTTTCATTTTCCAGTGTTCATTGCTAGATTATAAAAATACTGTTTACTTTCATCCTGTGATCTTGTTAAATTCACATGCTAGTTCAGTATTTTTTTGTAGATTCCATTGGGTTTTCTATGCACATAAGCATGTCATCTGCAAATAGAGGCAGTTTTGTATTTCCCTTTCCAATCTTTAAGACTTGCATTTCTTTTTATTGTCTTAACTTCCCTGGGACTTCTAACTGTGTTGAGTAGAAAGTGATGAGAGTAGACATCTTTGTCTTTGCCGGGTTCACTAAGACCTTTTAAATCATGAACATCTGTTGAATTTTGTTAAATGCTTCCTATTAAAATGATCATCTGATTTTTCTCCTTTATTCTGATAATCTGGTTAGTCTCACTGATTTTTTTTTATTTTGCTATTATTAATACACAGTTCCATGAGCAACATTATGGTTACTAGACTCCCCCTATTATCAAGTCCCCACCACCTACCCCGTTGCAGTCACTGTCCATCAGCGTAATAAGATGCTATAGAATCACTACTTTTCTGAGTCTCACTGATTTTTTAGAAGTTATTTAAAATTTTTTCATACTGAGGTACATACAAAAAGCTTAGATCTTAATGTACAGCTTGATGCATTTTGACATGTGTACATACTCACGTAACCATTGCCCAGTGAAGATGTCAGACAGTCTCACTAATTTCTTTTTCCTCCTTCATCCACCACCCCACGCCATGGCAACCATCAGTCTATTCTCTGTGTTGGAGTCTATTTCAGTTTTATTTGTTCATTTTTGTTTTTGTAAGTGAAATCAGGTGGTATTTGTCTTTTTCTTTATGTCTTACTTCACTTAGCATAATACCATTTAGGTCCATCCATGTTGTGCAAATGGTAAGATTTCGCTCTTTTCTTTTTGATGGCTAAATAATACTCTATTGTGTATATATATATACACGACATCTTTCTTGTCCATTCATCTATAGATGGACACTTAGGTTGCTTCCGTAGTTGGCTATTGGAAGTAATGCTGTGATAAACATAGGAGTGCATATATCTTTTCAAATTAGTTATTTTGTTTATTTCAGGTAAATTCCCTGAGGCAGAATTGCTGGGTCACATGGTATTTCTATGTTGAGTTTTTTGAGAACCCACCGTACTACTTTTCATACTGGCTACACCAATTTGCAGCCCCACCAGCAGGGTATGAGTGTGCCCTTTTCTCTGCATCCTTGCCAACACTTATTTTTTCTTGTCTAGTCTCACTGATTTGTTTTATTTTCCGTTTTTTATTTTGGTATCATTAATATACACTTACAGGAGCAACATTGTGGTTACTAGAGTCCCCCCATTATCCAGTTCCCACCACACACCCCATTACAAGCGCTGTCCATCAGCATAGTAAGATGCTGTAGAATCCCTACTTGTCTTCTCTGTGCTATAGTGCCTTCCCCGCGCCCCCTGCTACATTATGTGTGCTAATTATAATGCCCCCTTTTCCCCTTATCCCTCCCTTCCCAGCTACCCTCCCCAGTCCTTTTCCCTTTGGTAACTGTTAGTCCATTCTTGGGTTCTGTGAGTCTGCTGCTGTTTTGTTCCTTCAGGTTTTGCTTTGCTTTTATGCTCCACAGATGAGTGAAATCATTTGGTACTTGTCTTTTTTGGCTTGGCTTATTTCACTGAGCATAATACCCTCTAGCTCCATCCATGTTGTTGCAAATGGTAGGATTTGTTTTCTTATGGCTGAATAATATTCCATTGTGTATATGTACAACCTCTTCTTTATCCATTCATCTACTGATGGACACTTAGGTTGCTTCCATTTCTTGGCTATTGTAAATAGTGCTGCAATAAACATAGGGGTACATATGTCTTTTTCAAACTGGGCTGCTGCATTTTTAGGGTAAATTCCTAGGGGTGGAATTCCTGGATCAGATGGTGTTTCTATTTTGAGTTTTTTGAGGAACCTCCATACTGCTTTCCACAAAGATTGTACTAATTTACATTCCTACCAGCAGTGTAGGAGGGTTCCCCTTTCCCCACATCCTCGCCAACATTTGTTGTTGTTTGTCTTTTGGATGGCGGCCATCCTAACTGGTGTGAGGTGATATCTCATTGTGGTTTTAATTTGCATTTCTCTGATGACTAGTGATGTGGAGCATCTTTTCATGTGCCTGTTGGCCATCTGAATTACTTCTTTGGGGAAGTGTCTGTTCAGATCCTCTGCCCATTTTTTAATTGGCTTATTTGCTTTTTGTTTGTTGAGGTGCATGAGCTCTTTATATAATTTAGATGTCAACCCCTTATCGGATATGTCATTTATGAATATATTCTCCCATACTGTAGGATGTCTTTTCTACTGATGGTACCCTTTGCTCTACGGAAGCTTATTAGTTTGATATAGTCCCACTTGTTCATTTTTGCTTTTGTTTCCCTTGCCCAGGGAGATATGTTCATGAAGAAGTTGCTCATGTTTATGTCCAAGAGATTTTTGCCTATATTTTTTTCTAAGAATTTTATGATTTCATGATGTACATTCAGGTCTTTGATCCATTTTTAGTTTACTTTTGTTTATGGGGTTAACAGTAATCCAGTTTCATTCTCTTACATGTAGCTGTCCAGTTATGTCAACACCAGCTGCTGAAGAGGCTGTCATTTCCCCATTGTGTATCCATGGCTCCTTTATTGTATATTAATTGACCATATATGCTTGGGTTTATATCTGGGCTCTCTATTCTGTTCCACTGGTCTATGGGTCTGTTCTAGTGCCAGTCCCAAACTGTCTTGATTACTGTAGCTTTGTAGTAGAGCTTGAAGTCAGGGAGCGCAATTCCGCCTGCTTTATTCTTCTTTTTCAGGATTGCTTTGGCTATTCGGTGTCTTTTGTGGTTCCATATGAATTTTAGAACTATTTGCTCTAGTTCATTGAAGAATGCTGTTGGTATTCTGATAGGGATTGCATTGAATCTGTAGATTGCTTTAGGCAGGATGGCCATTTTGACAATATTAATTCTTCCTAGCCAAGAGCATGGGATGAATTTCCATTTATTAGTGTCCTCTTTAATTTCTTTTAAGAGTGTCTTGTAGTTTTCAGGGTATAGGTCTTTCACTTCCTTGGTTAGGTTTATTCCTAGGTATTTTATTTGTTGGGATGTGATTGTGAATGGATTTGTTTTCCTGATTTCTCTTGCTGCTAGTTCATCGTTAGTGTATAGAAATGCAACAGATTTCTGAGTATTAATTTTGTATCCCCCAACTTTGCTGAATTCAGATATTAGATCTAATAGTTTTGGAGTGGATGTTTAGGGTTTTTATGTACAGTATCATGTCATCTGCAAACAGGGACAGTTTTAGTTCTTTCTTGCCAATCTGGATGCCTTTTATTTCTTTGTGTTGTCTGATTGCCATGGCTAGGACCTCCAGGACTATGTTGAATAGAAGTGGGGAGAGTGGGCATCCGTGTCTTGTTCCCAATCTTAAATGAAAAGCTTTCAGCTTCTCACTGTTAAGTGTAATGTTGATTGTGGGTTTGTCATATATGGCCTTTATTATGTTGAGGTATTTGCCCTCTATATCCATTTTGTTGAGAGTTTTTACCATGAATGAATGTTGAATTTTGTCAAATGCTTTTTCAGCATCTGTGGAGATGATCGTGTGTTTTTTGTCCTTTTTGTTGATGTAGTGGGTGATGTTGATTGATTTTCGAATGTTTTACCATCCTTGCATCCCTGGGATGAATCCCACTTGATCATGATGGATGATCTTTTTTATGTATTTTTGAATTAGGTTTGCTAATATTTTGTTGAGTATTTTTGCGTCTGTGTTCTTAAGGGATATTGGTATGTAATTTTCTTTTTTTGTGGTGTCTTTGCCTGGTTTTGGTATTAGAGTGATGTTGGCCTCGTAGAATGAGTTTGGGAGTATTCCCTCCTCCTCTACTTTTTGGAAAACTTTGAGGAGGATGGGCATTAGGTCTTTAAATGTTTGATAAAATTCAGTAGTGAAACCATCTGGTCCAGCGGTTTTGTTCTTAGGTAGTTTTTTGATTACTAGTTCAATTTCTTTGCTGGTAATTGGTCTATTCAGATTTTCTGTTTCTTCCTGGGTCAGTCTTGGAAGGTTGTATTTTTCTAGGAAGTTGTCCATTTCTTCTAGGTTGTGTAGTTTGTTAGCATATAATTTTTCATAGTATTCTCTCATAATTCTTTGTATTACTGTGGTGTCCATTGTGGTTTTTCCCATGTCATTTCTGATTCTGTTTATGTGTGTTGAATTTCTTTTTTTCTTGGTAAATTCCGACTAGTTGTTCATCTATTTTGTTTATTTTCTCAAAGATCCAGCTCCTGCTTTCATTGATTTTATTGTTTTATTCTTCTCAATTTTATTTTAATTCTGCTTAATCTTCATTATGTCCCTCCTTTTACTGACTTTGGGCCTCATTTGTGCTTCTTTTTCTAGTTTCATTAATTGTGAGTTTGCACTGTTCATTTTGGATTATTCTTCTTTCCTGAGGTGGGACTGTATTGCAATATATTTCCCTGTTAGCACGGCCTTCGCTGCATCCCACAGATTTTGTGGTGTTGAATTATTGTTGTCACATGTCTCCATATATTGCTTGATATGTTTTTACTTGGTCATTGATCCATTGATTATTTAGGAGCATGTTATTAAGCTCCATGTGTTTGTGGCCTTTCGGTTTTCTTTGTGTAATTCATTTCTAATTTCATACTTTTGTGATCTGAGAAGCTGGTTGGTACAATTTCAATCTTTGTGAATTTACTGAGGTTCCTTTTGTGGCTTGGTATATGATCTAGTCTTGAAAATGTTCCATGTGCATTTGAGAAGAATGTGTATCCTGTTGCTTTTGGATGGAGTGTTCTGTAGATGTCTGTTAGGTCTGTCTGTTCTAATATGTTGTTCAGTGCCTCTGTCTCTTTAGTTATTTTCTGTCTGGTTGATCTGTCCTTTGGAGTGAGTGGTGTGTTGAGGTCTCCGAAAATGAATGCATTGCATTCTATTTCCCCCTTAATTCTGTTAGTATTTGTTTCACATATGTAGGTGATCCTGTGTTGGGTACATAGATATTTACAATGGTTATATCCTTTTGTTGGACTGACCCTTTTATCATTATGTAATGTCCTTCTTTGTCTATTGTGACTTTCTTTGTTTTGAAGTCTATTTTGTCTGATACAAGTACTGCAACTCCTGCTTTTTTCTCATTATTAGTTGCATGAAATATCTTTTTCCATCCCTTCACTTTTAGTCTGTGTGTGTCTTTGGGTTTGAAGTGTGTCTCTTGTAGGCAGCATATAGGTGGGTCTTGTTTTTTTATCCATTCAGTAACTTTATGTCTTTTGATTGGTGCATTCAGACCATTTACATTTAGGGTGATTATCGATAGGTATGTACTTATTGCCATTACAGGCTTTAGATTTGTGGTTACCAGAGGTTCAAGGGCAATTCCCTTACTCTCTTCAAACAGTCTAATTTAACTTACATTGTATACTATTACAAACACAACCTAAAGGTTCTTGTTTTTTTTTTCTCCTTTTTTCTCCTCCTCCATTGTTTGTATGTTATGAATCATATTCTGTACTCTTTGTCTTCCCTTGGGTGACATGCTTTTAGACTTAATACGTCCATATATAGGAATACCTCCAAAATGCACTGTAGAGGTTGTTGGTGGGAGGTAAATTCTCTCAGCTTTTGCTTATCTATAAATTGTTTAATCCCTCCTTCAAATTTAAATGATAACCTTGCTGGATAAAGTATTCTTGGTTCAAGACCCTTCTGCTCCATTGCATTAAATATATCATGCCACTCCCTTCTGACCTGTAAGGTTTCTGTTGAGAAGTCTGATGATAGCCTGATGGATTTTCCTTTGTATGTGACATTTTTTTTGCTCTCTAGCTGCTTTTAAAAGCCTGTCTTTTTCCTTGATCTTTGCCATTTTAATTATTATATGTCTTGATGTTGTCTTCCTTGGGTCCCTTGTGTTGGGAGATCTATGCATCTCCATGATTTGAGAGACTATCTCCTTCCCCAGATTGGGGAAGTTTTCAGCAATTACCTCCTCAATGACACTTTCTATCCTTTTTCTCTCTCTTCTTCTTCTGGTACCCCTAAAATGC
This sequence comes from Smutsia gigantea, assembly GCA_032199065.1. Classification (NCBI taxonomy): domain Eukaryota; kingdom Metazoa; phylum Chordata; class Mammalia; order Pholidota; family Manidae; genus Smutsia; species Smutsia gigantea. Next base: position 62,270 of record JAVSCE010021206.1, on the reverse strand, counting down.
AAATATTGTTGTGTTTGGATTGATCACACAGTTCTGTCAATATTCTTTCATTCTTAGAGATCCTCTTTTCTTTCTGTGTCTCAGCTTCTTTGTATTCCTCTTCTCTAATTTCTATTCCATTTATCGTCTCTTCTACTACATCAAATCTGGTTTTAAATCCCTCCATTGTATGTTGCATTTCAGATATGGAATTTCTTAATGATTGAATTTCTGACTTAAATTCGTTCCTGAGTTCTTTGTGTACCTCCATAAGCATGTTTATAATTTTTATTTTGAACACTCTTTCAGGAAGATTGGTGAGTTCAGTTTCATTTGGCCGTCTTTCTGGTGTTTGTGAGATTTTGGTTTGAACCATGTTCTTTTGTTGTTTCATATCCCTGTGTGATGCCCACTAGTGGGCAGAAACTCCAGTCTCGATCTGCTCAGTCCCTAGAGTGAGGTTGGGGGATCGTAGGGGTGCGGAGCTGGTGGCTGGGGTAAGTAAAGATCTGTTTCCTGATTCCTGTCTGCAGTGCCTGTCTCCAGTGTCAGAGCCAGTGGGCCAAGCACACACGTGTAAACCTCCTTGCTTTGCGTCTCTAGCTGTTGTAGGCGGGGCCTCCCTCTGGCTGGCCTGATGCCTGCGCAGTGACTGCTGGTTTGCGAGTAGGTGCCTACAGGCCAGTAGGAAGATTTGGCATGCTGTGTGTCACAGTGTGGGGCCTTGGAGCTGAGTAGGCAGCCAGGGGGATGGGGCACCTGAAGCTCCCCAAAGTTCCCAATCAGCTGGGCAGAGCGCACCCAGGCAGCCTTGTCCAGGTCTCCCTTCTCCCGTGCAGCAAGGTCCGTGCAAACCCCGCCCCTTCAGCAGCCCTCTGGCTGCTAGGAAGCCTCTCAAGACTGCCTGCATTTCCTCTAACACAGAGCGGCGGGTGTGCATCCTGTCCTCCACAAATGGCCGGAATGTCAATTTCTCAAGCACTCTGCCTATCCGGGCTCCCCAAAGTCCAGAGCACCACACACTATAGGATTCTGCTCACAAAGCCCATCTCCAGGGCTAGGTGTTCAGAATCCCAGTCTTCCACCCCCTCCCCCACTCTGTTTCTCTTCCTCCCGCCCGTGAGCTGGGGTGGGGGAAGGGCTTGGGTCCCGCCAGATTAAGGCTTTCCTACTTACCCTGTTTTGTGAGGTCTGCTCTGTTCGTGAGGTCTGTTTGCAGTCTGGTTCAGCCTTCTTTCTTGTTGCTGTTTTAAGGTTAGATGTATTAATTAACTATTTTTTCGTACAATTGTGGTTTTGGGAGGAGCTCTCCATCTCACCTCTCACGCCGAAATCTTGCAAGTCTTGTGCTTGTAGGTTTTATCCATAAATTTTGGCTGCTTTTAAAAAACAAATGACCTCACGTATAGTAAAAGAGTCCTCCAACAGTATACTTCCATTTCCTTGCTTCTGTCGTTTGTATTATTGTTGTCATATAATTTATTTCTACATTTGTTAGAAACTCCTTACTACATTGCTCTTATTTTTACTTTAAATAGTCATTATCTTTTTAAAGAGATTAAAAATGTAGAAAACTCATTTTGGCACTCTTCCTTTGGGTCAAATCCAGATGTTATTTTCTTCTGCCTGAAGAACTTCCTTTAAATTTTTGCAGAGCATATCTCTGAATTTTCTCTGCTTTTATTTTTTTGAAAAACTCTTGATTTTCCTTTTTGAAAGTTTTTGGTAGGTATGGGATTCTAGAATAACACTTTCAGTACTTGAAAGATGTATTCTGATTTGCATAGTTGCTGTCATTCTTAATCTTTGTTTCTCTGCTTGTAATATATCTTTTCTTCCCTGGGTTCTTTTGAGATGTTTCTCTTTGTTTTCGGCAGTTTAATTATGTTTTTTTGGTTAGCTTTTCTTTGTTTATTCTTTCTGAACTTCTTGGATCTGTGGATTTGTAGTTTTTATTAAATTGGGAAAAATGTTTAGCTATTTTAGATATTTTTTTCTGTCTTTCCCTCACCTCTTATGAGACTACAGTTATACGTGTATTGGTAGCTTTGCCCATTGTAGAATTTGGTCCCTTTTATTTCTTTTTGTGTGTGTGTATTTACTTGTCTATATGTTGATGAATAGTTTTGTTTTTACTTTTTAACTATGTGACTAAAACTACTGGGAACCTTTCTCTTTATAGATACATGATGGATAGTTTTGTTTTTACTTTTTAACTATGTGACTAAAACTACTGGGAACCTTTCTCTTTATAGATAACATGTTAGGAGTGAAATTGATGGATCATATAGTTAAGTATATATTTGACTTTGTAAGAAAGGCAAGCACTTTCCACAGTGGTTGTACCATTTTACATTCTCATGAGCAATATGTGAGAGCAGTATATCATCACCAGGATATGATGATGTAGGTCGTTGGTATTTTAGCCATTCTGGTAGGTGTGTAGTGATACTTGGTTATGGTGTTAGTTGGCATTACTTTGACTAGTGATAATGAACATGAGTTTATTGGCAGCTTATTTTTGTGAAATGTCTGTTCAAATCTTATTTTTTAGTTGAGTACTTTCTTTTGAGTTTTGAATATTCTTAATATATACTGGATATGTCTTTTGTGAGATATGTAGACTAAATGTATTTTCCCAATCTGTGGCTGTCGGGTATATAGCAGAATTTCCAGAATCCCCTGCCTGGCCTTATTAGGCCATTTACATATCAATAGGTATTTACCGCTGCAGCTTCCTCTTGCCTCTGGGGCAAGGGGTAGAGAGAAAAATGGCCACTCTCTCCTCCCCTCTGTTCCTGGTACGTAATTGGTCTGGTGTTTGCCAGTCGCCAAGTACCTGCCTGTGGATTTCCTTCTCGAAGGGGCGGGCATGGAAGTAGCGCCCGCACTGTGGCTGCAAGAAATGGGGCATAGCGCAAGTGGACTGGGGAGAAAGGACTTGGGGAGCTTGCACGACCTGGTTGTGAGGAACGGATGGAGCTGTGCCTGGCCAGTGAAATTGAGCAAGTTGTAAGCAATAAAAATGGTTTCTCCCAACCTGCCCTTTCCTTTGACTTATTTCAGTTTTAGCAGATTAATAGGGGACTTGTCCCAGGCCAGGAACACCCTTCCCCCTGGAGCTACAGTGGCTTTTTAAAAGTTTTTAAAATGTGTCTTGTTGAATAGAAGTTTTAAATTTGTTGAAGTCTAATTTATTAATTTCTTTATAGTTTCTACGGTTTGCATCCTAAGAAAACTTTGCCTGTGTCAGTGTCACAAGAGAATTTTTAAACATTACAAGTTGTAGCTCTTATACTTAGGTATATCATCTGTTTTGAAGTAATGGCTGAGGTTTATTTTTTCCACATTCAGTGATGCAAGCACCATTTGTTGGAAAGACTATCCTTCTCATTGTACTGAACACTTTTCTTGAAAATCAGTTCACCGTACACATGCGCGTCTATTTCTGGGTCTGTTCTTTTCCACTGATTTGTGTATGTATCTTTACCCAGTACCCACTCCCAATTGTCTTCATTATTCTTTTTTTTTTTTTTCAAAACTGTGTTGGCTATTCTAAGACATTTTGCGTGTTTATTAACACATGTTAGATTCAGCTTGTCATTTTCTGCAAAAGAACCTGCTGAGATTTTGATTATAATTATAATTGAATCTATGTATCAATTTGGGACATATTAATATTAAGTCTTCTAATCTACAAACATGGCATATATCTCCCATTTATTTAGATCTTAAAATTTCTCACAACAAAGTTTTATATTTTCAATATAGGATCTTCTACATATTTTTATAAATATATCAAGTATTTCATAGTATTTGCTGCTCTCATAAGTGCTATTTTCCAAATGTCATTTTCCAGTTGTTTATTGCTAACATACAAAGTATGATTAATGATTGTACATTGACCTTGTATTCTGTGACTTTCTGAGTTTACTTTTTAGTGTCTTAGGATATTGTAGGTAATCAGGTCATTTGCAAATAAGAACAGTTTCATTTTTTCCTTTTCAAACTCAGCCTTTTTGTTTTCTTTTATTGGCAAAATGATTTAAGCACAATGTTCAGTAGAACTGATTGATAGTGGACATCATTGTTTTTTTCCTTATCTGAGAAGAAAAGTTTCCAGTGTTAGCTGGACGTTTTTTTACAGATGTTCATCATTAGGTAAGGGAAGTTCTTCTCTATTTCTAGTTTGCTGAAAGTTTTTTCATGAATGAGTTCAATTTTTTTTTAAAGGAAAAACAAATACTTTTCCTGTATTTATTGATGATACATGTTTTTAAATCTTTTAACCTGTTAATGTGGTGAACTATGTTTATTTGAATAGGAAATCAACTTTATATTCTTAGAATAAACCCCATTTGGTCATTATGTATTTCATTTTTATATATTGCTGAATTCTATTTGGTAGTATTTTGTTAGGGATTTTGTATCTCTTTTCATGAGAGATACTGGTTTGTAGTTTTCTTGAATTTTCTTTGATGTTGCTATGTGTAATGCTGGGCTTGTAAAATGAGTTAGGAAGCATCTCCTCTTCCCCTCTTTCCTGAAAGTTTGTATTGTTTTTTCTTTAAATGTTTCATAGAGTTCTTCAGTGAAGCTCTCTGGGTTTAGAGCTTTCTTTGTGGGAGGAATAAGAATTTTTAATTAAGAATTTATTAGTGTATTTAATAAATGTAGGACTATTCAGATGTTATATTTTCTTTTATAGCAGTTTAGGTAATTTGTGTATTTTAAGAAATTGGTCCATTTAATTAAAATTGTTGAGTTGATTAGCATAATACACTTCTATTTTCCTTTTATTCTAGAATCTGTAGTGTAGTGCTGTTCTCTCCCTCTCTCTTGACTCCCTGGTATTGGCAAAATGATTTCTCCCTCACTTTCCTCATCTAGCCAGAGGTTTGTCAATTTCATTAATCCCTCCACCACCCCAAAGAAACAGCTTTTGCTTGTTTTCATTTATTATTTTATTCATTTCTTTACTTTGCTTTATTTCTTCCTTTTACTTAAAAAAATTTTTTTGAATACTTTTACTAGCTTCTTAAGTTAGAACCTTACTTATTAATTTGTCTTTTTTGTTTTCTAATTATCTCTTTTGCCCATTTTTCTGTTGTGTTTGCCTTAACTGATTTTTTTTTAGGTGCCTATATGTAATTTTTTTTCCTAGTATATCCTTTAAATTTTTGATTTAGTAAAGTTTCATGGAAGTTTTCAAGATTATGTAGTTAGTGACTTTAGTTCTTTCACCTTTTTGTCAGTTATAGAAAATTTTAGAAATTTCCAACAGCAGAAACTTTTAAAATTCACTTACATGTATCTGTAACTATTTCATATTTTTACATTTAAATCCTTGATTTGTAATTCCTTTTGGGTATGCCATGCCAGGAAATGGAGAAATGATAGTAATTTTTTTCCTAAATTATTGTCCACTTTTACATTCTTCATTGTGTAATCTCTTTTCTTAATTTTAAATGACATTGTTTTAGTATTCCTTCTTTGTTCTTTTTTAGAAATTTCTTAGTTATTGTCATGGGTATAAATCTGCTACATGAATGAATCATTCTGTAAAGTTTCAAAAAGGAACTGCACTAAATTTATGTAGTATATCTCCATGGTGATTTTTTTCCGGTCCAGAAACCTGTAATATCCTTTATTTAGTTTTTTTATCCCTAAATGAAGCTTTATTGTTTTCTTGTTAAAGTATTACATATTTCTAGTTATGTTTCATCTTAGATATTTGTTGATATTCTTTTTTCCTGTTGTGTTTTCTAACTGACTGTTGCTAGTATATTCTTTAAATGGGTTTTCCTAAGACTTGTTATGGAAAAAGATTCTTCAGTGATACCTTAGTAATGCTTTGCTATTATCTTATAGAAGGCTCAAATAAACAATAACAGATGATAGAATGAAGGTTTTTGGATTATAACACAGGTACTCTTAAGGTTATGAGGTTGTTGACCTTATTAAATTCCTAATTTTAATCCTTATCTAGATATTTTTAATCTTCTCTTACTGCCTTTTTTTTTTAAACCTCCGTACCCTTTTCTTTGTCTCGTGTATTCATGTCTTCCAATTAAGATATTGAGTAAGATGTTCACATTTCAGGATTATAAGATTTAGGGTGACAGTGTTATCATTGTTATTCTGTTCTATGGGATATGACATAGGTACTGAGTGTGAGTATTCCCTAGGTTAATAATGTGTAGAATTGTAAAATTGGATATTTTGAACAAATTTATGTCGTTGGCTTGATGTTTTTCGATAATAGAGATTTTGGTGCTCAAATTATTTCTATTCAAATGTAAATAGTCATTAGTTACACAATAGACATTCACAGAATCTTACCAGTGTTTAGTTTATTTGTTATGGGGAAAAATGATGCCACTAAATATTAATGATTGAAGAATTCCCTCCCCTCCAATGTTGTAAACATTCTCAACTTAGGACAGTATTTATTTTTGTGTTAGCTCTACTGAGGTACAATTTATATAAAGTTCACGTGTTTTTCAGTGTACAGTTTGGTAAATTTGTTTAATGTTATACAGGTGTAGAGCCACCACCACAGTCAAGGTATAGAAGTTCCATCACTCAAAGAAGTTTCTTCAGTCCCTTTTGCAGATAAGCAGTTGACCTCTGAGCTGAAGCAGCTACCCAGTACTTTCTTTTTCTTTTAACAATTCATTGATTTTTGGTAATTGACAGAGTTGTGTACCCTTCACCACAGTCTAATTTTAGAACATTTCTGTCATCCCAGGAAGAAATGCCTGTCTTTTTAAAGTCACTCCCTCTTTCTACCTTCAGTCCTAGCAGGCACTAATCTATGTTGTATCTCTGTAGATTTACCTTTTCTGGCAAGTAGAAGCAATATGTGTTTTCTGTATCTTGATCCTTTCATTGGACATAAACTTTAGAGCATTTTCATAAAATCAATTTTTTGTTTAAACAGGGAATGACTGTACTAATGATGGGGTCAGCAGATGCTCTTCCTGAGGAGCCCTCAGCTAAAACTGTCTTTGTAGAAGATATGACAGAAGAACAGCTAGCATCTGCTGTAAGGCATACCCCATTTTATATATTTGATCACTACTTTTCAGAGTATAGTTATTAAGATATCTTTTGCAAAGTAGCATTTATATATTTTGAAGATTTAGTTGTTAATATTGAGATTATGTTTTAGCAGTAAGTAAAAGTTATATTTTTGAAATTAGCTTGAGGAGGTTTATAATAAGATAATTCATTGTACAATCAGTTAATATCCATAATAAATTATGTGTTTGGCAGATAGCACTTTTTTTAGCATTTACTATTATATTATGGGAAGATAGGCTCAAAGAGGTACTAAGTGGTTTAAATGCTGGGATACTTAACTTCTTAAAACCTTCCAAGTTGAAAATACATAAAATTTATCCTTAATTTAAATGTAACATTGCTTTAGAAACTGGCCAGCACAAACTTGTCAAATGTTATTTATTCTACCACCAAGCATCTGTTTTGTATGTTTGTTTTGTTTTGTTGAAGTATTTTTGTGTATTTTGCTACACTGGTCTAATGAGCCTGCAAAGGAGACAGGTCTGATGTGATTGTTCTTTTTATTATCAAGAAGGGAATTAAGATACAGAATAATTTTCAATATGATGCAGGAAAATTTTTTGTTGGAGAAATTAAACATTGTTACTTTAGGTTGAAAGAGGAATATATAAATTGGTATGTTGGTAAATTGTACTTCAAAGTGTAAATTTCAGTGATTTATATATGCTATTTTATAAAAATGATTTAATTCTATTCCTTATCAGATGGAATTACCATGTGGATTGACAAACCTTGGTAACACTTGTTACATGAATGCTACAGTTCAGTGTATTCGTTCTGTGCCTGAACTCAAAGATGCTCTTAAAAGGTAAGACGAGAAATGCTTTAAATCTTTTTTTGGGTAAGGGAGATTTCACATTTGGGTGGGTAGCATTAGTGTGTGTGTGTGTGTAAATCATTGCTTAATGTATGGATACATACATTTTTTTTTGGTATCATTAATCTACAATTACATGTGCAACATTATGGTCACTAGACTCCCCACATCATCAAGTCCCCACCACATACCCCATTACAGTCACTGTCCTTCAGCGTAGTAAGATGCTATAGAATCACTACTTGTCTTCTCTAAGTTGTACAGCACTCCCCGTGCCACCCCCCCCCCACATTATGCCGGCTAATCGTAATGCCCCTTTTACCCCCTTGTCCCTCCCTTCCCACCCATCCTCCACAGTCCCTTTCCGTTTGGTAACTGTTAGTCCATTCTTTGGTTCTGTGAGTCTGCTGCTGTTTGTTCCTTCAGTTTTTTTCTTTGTTCTTATACTCCGCACATGAGTGAAATCATTTGATACTTGTCTTTTTCTGCCTGGCTTATTTCACTGAGCATAATACCCACTAGCTCCATCCATGTTGTTGCAAATGGTAGGATTTGTTTTCTTCTTATAGCTGAATAATATTCCATTGTGTATATGTACCACCTCTTCTTTATCCATTCATCTACTGATGCACACTTAGGTCGCTTCCATTTCTTGGCTACTGTAAATAATTCTGCGATAAACATAGGGGTGATATGTCTTTTTCAAACTGGGCTGCTATGTTCTTAGGGTAAATTCCTAGGAGTGGAATTCCGGGGTCAAATGGTATTTCTACTTTGAGTTTTTTGAGGTACCTCCATACTACTTTCAACAATGGTTGAACTAATTTGCATTCCCACGAGCAGTGTAGGAGGGTTACCCTTTCTCCACATCCTCACCAACATTTGTTGTTTGTCTTTTGGATGGTGGCCATCCTTACTGGTATGAGGTGATATCTCATTGTGGTTTTAATTTGCATTTCTCTGATGACTAGTGATGTGGAGCATCTTTTCATGTGCCTGTTGGCCATCTGAATTTCTTCTTTGCAGAAGTGTCTGTTCAGATCTTCTGCCCATTTTTTAATTGGATTATTTGCTTTTTGTTCTTTGAGGTACGTGAGCTGTTTAATTTTGGATATATCATTTATGAATATGTTCTCCCATATTGTAGGATGTCTTTTTGTTCTACTGATGGTGTCCTTTGCTGTACAGAAGCTTTTCAGCTTTGTATAGCCCCACTTGTTCATTTTTGCTTTTGTTTCCCTTGCCCAGGGAGGTATGTTCATGAAGAAGTTGCTCATGCTTATGTCTAAGAGATTTTTGCATATGTTTTTTTCTAAGAGTTTGATGGTTTCATGACTTATAATCAGGTCTTTGATCCATTTTGAATTTACTTTTATATATGGTTTGACAATGGTCCAGTTTCATTCTCTTACGCATAGCTGTCCAGTTTTGCCAACACCAGGTGTTGAAGAGGCTGTCATTTCACCATTTTATATCCATGGCTCCTTAATCATATATTAATTGACTGTATATGTTTGCGTTAATATCTGGAGTCTCTATTCTGTTCCATTGTTCTGTGGGTCTGTTCTTGTGCCAGTACCAAATTGTCTTGATTACTGTAGCTTTGTAGTAGAGCTTTGAGTCAGGGAGCATAATTCCCCCCACTTTATTCTTACTTCTCAGGATTACTTTGGCTATTCGGGGTCTTTTGTGGTTCCATATGAATTTTAGAACTATTTGTTGATATAGTAGGTGATGTTGATGGATTTTCTAATGTACCATCCTTGTATCCCTGAGGTGAATCCCACTTGATCATGGTGTATGCTCCTCTTGATGGATTTTTGAATTCGGTTTGCTAATATTTTGTTGAGTATTTTTGCATCTGTGGTCATCAGGGATATTGGTCTGTAATTTTCTTTTTTTGTGGTGTCTTTGCCTGGTTTTGGTATTAGAATGATGCTGGCTACCAAGAATGAGTTTGGAAGTATTCCCTCCTCTTCTACTTTTTGGAAAACTTTAAGGAGAATGGGTACTATGTCTTCTCAATATGTCTGATAACATTCAGCGGTGAATCCATCAGGCTTGGGGGTTTTGTTCTTGCGTAGTATTTTTGATTACCGATTCAATTATGCTGCTGGTAGTTGGTCTGTTTAGATTTTGTTTCTTCCTTGGTCAGTCGTGGAAGGTTGTATTTTTCTAAGAAGTTGTCCTTTCTTCTGTGTTTTCCAGCTTGTTAGCATATAGATTTTCATAGTATTCTCTGATAATTCTTTGTATTTCTGTGGGATCCATCATGATTTTTCCTTTCTCATTTCTGATTCTGTTTATGTGTGTAGGTTCTCTTAATAAGTCTGGCTAGGGGTTTATCTATTTTGTTTATTTTTTCAAAGAACCAGCTCTTCGTTTTATTGATTTTTTTTCTACTGTTTTTTTCTTCTGTGTTTTATTTATTTATTCTCTGATCTTTATTATGTCCCTCCTGGTGACTTTGGGCCTCATTTGTTCTTCTTTTTCCAATTTCAATAATTGTGACTTTAGACTATTTATTTGGGATTGTTCTTCCTTCTTTAAATAGGCCTGGATTGCAATATACTTTCCTCTTAGAACTGCCCTCACTGCATCCCACAGAAGTTGGGGCTTTGTGCTGTTGTTGTCATTTGTCTCCATATATTGTTTGATCTCTGTTTTAATTTGGTCGTTGATCCGTTGATTATTTAGGAGCATGTTGTTAAGCCTCCATGTGTTTGTGAGCCTTTTTGTTTTCTTTGCACAATTTATTTCTAGTTTTATACCTTTGTGATCTGAGAAGTTGGCTGGTAGAATTTCAATATTTTTGAATTTACTTAGGTTCTTTCTGTGGTCTAGTATGTAGTCTATTCTGGAAAATGTTCCATTTGCACTTGAAAAGAATGTGTATCCCACTGCTTTCGGGTGTAGAGTTCTGTAGATGTCTCTTAGGTCCATGTGTTCTAGTGGGTTGTTCAGTGCCTTTGTGTCTTTACTTATTTTCTCTCTAGTTGATCTGTCCTTTGGAGTGAGTGTTGTGTTGAAGTCTCCTAAAATGAATGCATTGCTTTCTATTTCCTCCTTTAATTCTGTTATTATTTGTTTCACATATGGTGGCGCTCCTGTGTTGGATGCATATACATTTATAATGGTTACATCCTCTTGTTAGACTGACCCCTTTATCATTATGTAATGTCCTTCTTTATCTCTTGCTGCTATCTTTGTTTTGAAGTCTGTTTTGTCTGATACCAATACTGCAACCCCTGCTTTTTTCTCCCTGTTGTTTGCATGAAATATATTTTTCCATCCCTTCACTTTTAGTCTGTATAGTATATCTTTGAGTTTGAGGTGAGTCTCTTGTAAGTAGCATATAGATGGGTCTTGCTTTTTTACCCATTTAATTACTCTGTGTCTTTTGATTGGTGCATTCTTTTCATTTACATTTAGGGTGAATATCTATCGATAGTCATGTACTTATTGCCATTGCCGGCTTTAGATTCGTGGTTACCAAAGGTTCAAGGTTAGCTCCTTTATGATCTAACAATCTAACTTAACACTCTTGTTAAGCTTTTATAAACACAGTCGGATGGTTCTTTATTTCTCTCCCTTCTTATTCTTCCTCCTCCATTCTTTATATGTTAGGTCTTTTATGCTGTACTCTTTTGTGTTTCCTTTGACTGTTTTTGTGGATAGTTGATTTTATTTTTTTCCTTTAGTTGGTGTTTGGGTGGTGTGGTTTCTTTGCTGTGATTTTTTTCTCTGGTGACATCTATTTAGCCTTTGGAGTGCTTCCATCTAGAACAGTCCCTTTAAAATGTCCTGTAGACGTGGTTTGTGGAAGGCAAATTCCCTCAACTTTTGCTTGTCTAGGAACTGTTTAATCTCTGCCTCGAATTTAAATGATAATCGTGTTGGATACAGTATTCTTGGTTCAAGGTCTTTCTGTTTCATTGCGTTAAATATATCATGCCATTCTCTTCTGGCCCGTAAGGTTTCTGTTGAGAAGTCTGATGATAGCCTGATGGGTTTTCCTTTGTAGGTGATCTTTTTTCTCTCTCTGGCTGCCTTTAATACTCTGTCCTTGTCTTTGATCTTTGTCATTTTAATTATTAGATGTCTTGGTGTTGTCTTCCTTGGGTCCCTTGTGTTGGGAGATCTGTGGGCTTCCATGGTCTGAGAAACTGTTTCCTTTCCCAGCTTGGGGAAGTTTTCATCAATTATTTCTTGAAAGACACTCTCTATCCCTTTTTCTCTCTCTTCTTCTGGTACCCCTATAGTGCAAATATTGTTCCATTTGGATTGGTCACACAGTTCTCTTAATATTCTTTCATTCCTAGAGATCCTTTTATCTCTCTCTGCCTCAGCTTCTCTGTACTCCTATTCTCTGATTTCTATTCCATTAATAGTCTTTTGCACCTCGTCCAGTCTGCTCTTAATCCCGTCAATTGGTTGTTTCATTTCTGTAGTGTCCCTCCTGACTTCATCCCTTAGTTCTTGCATATTTCTCTGTAGGTCCATCAGCATGGTTATGACTTTTATTCTGAATACTTTTTCAGGAAGATTGCTTCAATGTATCCCACCAGGTCCTCTCTCTGGAGTTGTCTCAGTGATTTTTGACTGGACCAGATTCTTCTGTCTTTTCATGACAATAGAAGTGGTCGCAGGCAGGTGGCATGTGTGTCCGCTACGAGAACAAAGCCCCTTCCTGCTTTTTGTTTGCCTTGCCCTTCTCTGCAGCCTGTGCTGGTTACCCGAACACCAGGAGTCAGTCTCTGGGATAATCCCCTGAGATACCATGGGCAGGGCCACCCTCAGGCTAGCCTAGAGCACTGCGGGGGTTGCAGCTATGCCGGGTATGTTCTACTGCGAGGTTGGACCTTTCATGCCTTCCAGACCTTGCTCTGGCTTCCGCAACTTGTGCTGGTTACCCACATGCAGGGAGGCAGTCTCTGGGATAATCCCCTGAGATACCATGGGCAGGGCCACCCTCAGGCTAGCCTAGAGCACTGTGGGGGCGTAGCCGCCACGCCAGATGTGCTCTACTGCCAGGACAGGCTCCTTTGTGCCTTCTGGATCTTGCTCCAGCTTCTCCTGCCCGTCCGGTTAACTGCACACTGAGAGGAGACTCTGTGGTTGTCATGGGCGGGGCTGCTCTCCGGCTGCTCTGCAGCTGTAGTGCATCAGCCGGTCTGTTTGCAGTCCCGGCTGGGGTAACCAATGGCTGGCTGCTTATTGCTGTGAGGGGCGCCAGGGCTGCTTCTCCCCTCGGGGTCAGGGGGCCTCAAGTTCCTCAAGACTCCCAGCCCGCTGGGCTGAGTGTGCTGGCATGATTTTATTCCGCTGTTGGGCTCTTGTCCCTTTAAGACTTTTAAAAAGCACCCGCTTGTTTGTCCCAGGGGAGCCGGCTGTGGTGACCTGCTCGCAGTCTCCGTCTCAGATCCTCCCCTTATGTTTCTCTAATATCCAGTACACCATGCGATACGTGTCTGTGCTGCTGCCGGTGCAGATCACCAGGGCTTGTTATTTAGCAGTCCTGTGCTTCCACTCCCTTCCCACTCTGATTCTTTTCCTCCCACCAGTGTTCTGGGGTGGGGGAGTGCTCGGGTCCCACCGGGTCTCAGCTTTGTTTACCCCCTTCATGAGGTGCTGAGTTCTCGCAGATGTAGATGTAGCCTGGCTGTTGTACTGTATCTTCTGGTCTCTCTTTTAGGAATAGTTGTATTTGCTGTATTTTCACAAATATATATGGTTTGGGGAGGAGATTTCCGCAGCCCTGCTCATGCTGCCATCTTGAGCCCTGCCCTTTGGTGTATACATACATTTTTAATAGTTTTATTGAGATAGTCTTTTATTGTACAATTTACTCAAATGGTCTTTATTGTATTCACAAGGTTATGCAACCAACCCCACAGTCTAATTTTAGAATATTTTCCCCCCCTGAAAGGATCCTCATACTCATTAGCAGTCACTCCTTGTACCCCTCCCACTTCCACTGTAGGCAACATTAATCTATTTTCTATCTTAGATTTACCTGTTGTGGACATTCCATAAAAATGGAATCATACAATATGTGGTCTTTCTGTGACTGGCTTCTTTTACTTAGCATAATATTTTCTAGGTTCATTAATGTTGTAGCATGTATCATGCTTCATTCTTAATTTATTGTTGAATAATTTTCCATTGTGTGGATATAGCACATTTTGTTTATCCACTCATCAGTTGATGAACATTTAGATTGTTTCCTCTTTGTAGCTTTTAATGAATAATGTGCTATGAATATTCACACATTTTTGTGCAGATTAGTTGTTTCCATTTCTCTTAGTTATGAGTGGGTTGCTTGGTCTTATGGTAATTCATTGTCAAACCACATTTTGAGCAACTGCCAAACTGTTTTTCAAACTTGTTGCGGTATTTTACATTCTCACCAGTAATGTAAGAGTTTCAATTTTTCTACCTCTGTTCCAGTTTTGTTATCTTGTCTCTGATAATAGCTATCCAAATGGTGAAACGGTATCTTTTGTGGTTCTTGTCTGCATTTATCTAATGACTAGAGATGTCAAGCATCTTTTCATGTGCTTATTGGCCATTTGTACATCTTTGGAGAAATATCTTTTCGAATCTTGCCTATGTTTTAAATGATTACTTTTTATTATTCAGTTGTAGTGTGCTTTATATATTCTGGATATGAATCCCTTTTCAAATAGATAGTTTGCAAAAATTTTCTTCCGTTTTATAAAGTGTCTTTTTACATTTTTGATGGTATTGTTTGTAGCACAGAGTTTTACATTTTGGTGTTTTCATTTTTCTTTTGTTGCCTTCTGTTTTTTGTCATATATGAGAAATCATTGCCTAATCTATGTCACAAAGAACTTACTCCTTTGTTGTTGGTTTTTTTTTTTAGTTATATAGTTTTAGCTCTTACATTTAGGTCAATGAGACATTTTTAGTAAATTTTCATGTATAGTAGGAGATAGGTGTCCCATCCCATTTTTTGCATGTGGATATCCATTTCTTCCAGTACTATTTGTTAAAAAGACTAATTTTTCCTGTTGAATTGTTTTAGGGCCTTTGTTAAAAATGAGTTGCCCGTAATGTATGTCATAGGTAAGATTTCATTTTGGACTTTGAATTCTAGTCTAGAAATAAGTGCATTGATTTGTGTGCCTCTCCCATGCCAGTGAAAATGGTTTTAAAAAGAAATGGAACTATGTTTTTATATCACTATATAAACAAAAAGAGAATAAATAAATAATTACCCATGTTTTAAAAACCGGTGAAATAGTCTGTAGTCTACAAGTGAGTATAAATGTGTAACTTTAAAAAAGTAACTTAATTCTGACTAAATTTATTACAACTGTTTAGGTACACGAATTACCATTCCTTAATGTAAGATAGAATTCTAAACTGCAGCTTGGAATCTTAGACAGCTTTATGAATGTTGACTTTTTTTTTCCCTTAGTGGCTTGTGAAATGCTTTGATAGAACTGAGCAGTAGAGAGGAGAGAGAAGGATTATGCAGAAACCTGCGAATAATTGAAGGTTTTCTAAATTTCTCTAAAGTGAATACTTCTCAGGTATTTAGGTTGTCTAGTCAAACTGCCTAGATTGCAGGTAATGTATTATCAGTGAATAAAACACAGTAGGTAACCTCTAGGACTTAAGAGTCTAATTGAGTCTGATTGAGAAACACTCTTAAGTAAACAGCAATTTCAGACTGCTTTGATGGGAAAGGTTAAAATCAACTTTATTTTTCCTCAGAGGTTAGTAGTTACTTCTCTATTTTAGTGTGTCCATGGTTGCAGATGTGAGGTCTAATATCAGTCTTGCTTCTTAACCTTTTCTGTTAATAACTTTTGGAGTTTTCTCTTTATTTTCATTTCTCAAAGTTTTCCAACAGTTTAGGTATGGGGTTTCACTCATCTTACTTCTTGGTGAGTGGGCACTCTCAGTCTGAGAACTGTTCTAAACTCTTGAACATTCTTGGCTATTATTTCTTCAGGTACTGCTTGTCCTCTATTTACATAGCTTTCTCTTATATTCTAAATATTAGAATTTCTGAATATCTTTTTCATGTCCCTTTTTTTTCCTCTGCACTTTTTATGTTTTATATTCTGGGAGAATTCCTCTATTCTGTTTTATATTTCATTGATATATACATTAGCCTTGTTTCATAACTACTTGTTTATCACAACCTTCTGTTCTTTTTTACAGTCTTCTGTTCTTAGCTTTTGGGTATGACTCCTTTTATTTCTGAGGCTCTGAATTTAAAGGTTTTTTTCCTGTTTGGTCCTTTTAACTCTGTTCTCTTTAAATAATGATAGGTCTTCCCTCATTTGTTTGAGGATTGTGTACTCATCTTATGCAACATGCTCTTTTTCTTATGTCCTGGTTGCAAATTATCTGAATGAGTACTTGCTGGGGCAGGTCCCTGTTACAGAGGGTGACTGGTTGGGACAGACTTGCCTTTCTCCCAAGATTTCCTCTTTACTGTTTTTGTCAGGGATACTTCATAAGCATTTATTCCAAGGAGAGCTCTCTTTCATATTTTGGAGTTACTTCGCTGAGTTTTGTATAAGCAGGGTTTTTATCTTTTGATTCTGTTTTCTTGAAACCAAATGAATTATTTTTTGAATTACAAGTTTTTGCAAGTCAGTGGGAGCCTTTGTACTTACTACTAACTTAACCAGTACAAGATGACATGGATGGGGTTGTAGGTCTTTGGAAAAATGGCACTGATAAGATAGGAATGAAAGAAAAGAGAATTCCATGTAAGGTGTTTTGCAACTGTAGATGCTGAAGATCATCACGAAGACTTAGATTTTTTATTCGGCAGGTTCTAGAGAGCATAATGGTGAAGGCTAGAAAGAAAGTACAGTTGAGGGGAATAGACTGGATTAGCTGAAGAGGCAGTGAGGGCAGAGAATTGTAGCTATAGGTAAAATCTGGTTTGCTTGATGCTTCCCAACGGTGGAACCTCATTATAATGTAGGAGTGAAAAGTGTATATAATAAAAGTCACCCTTGGGGAGCTCAGCAGATGGCGGCATGAGCAGGGCGGTGGAAATCTCCTCCCAAAACCATATATATTTGTGAAAATACAACAAATACAACTATTCCTAAAAGAGAGACCAGAAGATACAGTACAACAGCCAGGCTACAGCTACATCTGCGAGAACTCAGCACCTCACGAAGCGGGTAACATACAAAGCTTCGACCCGGCAGAACCCGAGCACTCCCCACCCTAGCTCACCGGCGGGAGGAAAAGAATCAGAGTGGGGAGGGAGTGGAAGTACAGGACTGCTAAATAGCCCTGGTGATCTGCATTGGGAACACACACACACATCACATGGTGTACTGGAGATTAGAGAAATGGAAGGGCAGGATCCAAGATGGAAATTACTAGTGGGTCCCCACAGCTGGCTCCCCACGGAGAAAAGAAAAGCGGGCGCTTTTTTAAAAGTCTTAAAGAGACAAGGGCCCAGCAGCGGAACAAAATCATCCCAGTGCACTCAGCCCAGCAAGCTGGGAATCTTAAGGAATTTCAGTCTCCCTAACCGGCTTCCAGGTAAAGCAGCCCCGCCGAAGCCCCTCACAGTGATAAGCAGACTGCCATTCGTTCCCACAGACCGGTGTGACAAACGGTCTGGTGAATCTGGCACAGCTGCGGAACAGCGGGAGAGCAGGCCTCCCCCCCGCCCCCACAGCAACCACACAGAATCTCCTCCCGGTGGGCACGCAGCTAACTGCGAAGGGCCGTGGAAGCCAGAGCAAATTCCAGAAGGCACCAAGGGGCACAGAACGCAACCGGCATGGCTGCAAATGCCCGCAGTGCTCTAGGCTAGCCTGAGGGCAGCCCTCCCCACGGCAGCTCAGGGGATTATCACAGAGATTGCTTCCCGTTGTGCGGGTAACCGGCACAGGCTATGGAAGCCAGAGCAAGGTCTAGAATGCACCCGGCATGGCTGCAAACCCCCGCAGTGCTCTATGCTAGCCTGATGGCGGCTCTGCGCACCGTACCTCAGGGGATTATCCCAGAGACTGCCTCCTGGTGTGCGGGTAATTGGCACAGGCTGTGGAAAGGGCAAGGAGAACAACAAGCAGGAAGGGACTTTGTGATCCCAGCTGACATATGTGTCACCTACATGCGACCACTTCTATCGCCATGAAAAGAGAGAAGAATCTGGTCCAGTCAAAAATCACTGAGACAACCCCAGAGAGAGAGCCTGGTGGAATAGATTTAAGCAATCTTCCTGAAAAAGAATTCAGAATAAAAATCATAACCATGCCGATGAACCTACAGAGAAATATGCAAGAGCTAAGTTATGAAGTCAGGAGGGACATTACAGAAATGAAACAATCGATTGACGGGCTTAAGAGCAGACTGGACGAGGTGCAAGAGACTGTTAATGGAATAGAAATCAGAGAACAGGAATACGGGAAGCGGAGGCAGAGAGAGATAAAAGGATCTCTAGGAATGAAAGAATATTAAGAGAACTGTGCGACCAATCCAAATGGAACAATATTTGCATTGTAGGAGTACCAGAAGAAGAGAGAGAAAAAGGGATAGAAAGTGTCTTTGAAGACATAAGGAAAACTTCCCCAAGCTGGGGAAGGAAATAGTTTCTCAGACCATGGAAGCCCACAGATCTCCCAACACAAGGGACCCAAGGAGCACAACACCAAGACATCTAATAATTAAAATGGCAAAGATCAAAGACAAGGACAGAGTATTAAAGGCAGCCAGAGAGAGAAAAAAGATCATCTACAAAGGAAAACCCGTCAGGCTATCATCAGACTTCTCAACAGAAACCTTACAGGTCAGAAGAGAATGGCATGATATATTTAACATGAAACAGAAAGACCTTGAACCAAGAGTACTGTATCCAACACGATTATCATTTAGCTTAGAGGGAGGGATTAAACAATTCCTAGACAAGCGAAAGTTGAGAGAATTTGCCACCCACAAACCACCTCTACAGGATATCTTAAAGGGACTGCTCTAGATGTAAGCACTCCAAAGGCTAAAAAGATGTCACCAGAGAAAATAAAATCATAGCAAAGAAAGCAGACAATATCCACAAAAACAGTCAAAGTAAATGGAAGAGAGGACTGAATAAAACACCTAGCATATAAAGAATGGAGGTGGAAGAATAAGAAGGGAGAGAAATAAAGAATCATCAGACTGTGTTTATAAAAGCTTAACAAGAGTGTTAAGTTAGATTGTTAGATGATAAAGGAGCTAACCTTGAACCTTTGGTAACCACAAATCTAAAGCCGGCAATGGCAATAAGTACATGTCTATCGATAATCACCCTAAATGTAAATGAAAAGAATGCACCAATCAAAAGACACAGTAATTGAATGGGTAAAAAAGCAAGACCCATCTATATGCTACTTACAAGAGACTCACCTCAAACTCAAAGATACACTATACAGACTAAAAGTGAAGGGATGGAAAAATATATTTCATGCAAACAACAGGGAGAAAAAAGCAGGGGTTGCAGTGTTGGTATCAGACAAAACAGACTTCAAAACAAAGATAGCAGCAAGAGATAAAGAAGGACATTACGTAATGATAAAGGGGTCAGTCTAACAAGAGGATGTAACCATTATAAATGTATATGCATCCAACACAGGAGCGCCACCATATGTGAAACAAATAATAACAGAATTAAAGGAGGAAATAGAAAGCAATGCATTCATTTTAGGAGACTTCAACACAACACTCACTCCAAAGGACAGATCAACTAGAGAGAAAATAAGTAAAGACACAAAGGCACTGAACAACCCACTAGAACACATGGACCTAAGAGACATCTACAGAACTCTACACCCGAAAGCAGTGGGATACACATTCTTTTCAAGTGCAAATGGAACATTTTCCAGAATAGACTACATACTAGACCACAGAAAGAACCTAAGTAAATTCAAAAATATTGAAATTCTACCAGCCAACTTCTCAGATCACAAAGGTATAAAAACTAGAAATAAATTGTGCAAAGAAAACAAAAAGGCTCACAAACACATGGAGGCTTAACAACATGCTCCTAAATAATCAATGGATCAACGACCAAATTAAAACAGAGATCAAACAATATATGGAGACAAATGACAACAACAGCACAAAGCCCCAACTTCTGTGGGCATGCAGTGAGGGCAGTTCTAAGAGGAAAGTATATTGCAATCCAGGCCTATTTAAAGAAGGAAGAACAATCCCAAATGAATGGTCTAAAGTCACAGTTATTGAAATTGGAAAAAAAAAATGAGGCGCAAAGTCACCAGAGGGAGGGACATAATAAAGATCAGAGAAGAAATAAATAAAATTGAGAAGAATAAAACAATAGAAAAAATCAGTGAAACAAAGAGCTGGTTCTTTGAAAAAACAAACAAAATAGGTAAGCCCCTAGCCAGACTTATTAGAAAAATCACAATGGACCCCACAGAAATACAAAGAATTATTAGAGAATACTATGAAAATCTATATGCTAACAAGCTGGAAAACGTACAAGAAACAGACAACTCCTTAGAAAAATACAACCTTCCAACACAGACCAAAGAAGAAACAGAAAATCTAAACAGACCAATTACCAGCAGCGAAATTGAATCGGTAATCAGAAAACTACCCAAGAACAAAACACCCGGGCCAGATGGTTTCTCTGCTGAATTTTGTGAGACATATAGAGAAGAAACAATACCCATTCTCCTTAAAGTTTTACAAAAATAAAAGAGGAGGGAATACTTCTAAACTTATTCTATGAAGCCAGCATCACTCTAATACCAAAACCAGGAAAAGACCTCCCCAAAAAGAAAATTACAGACCAATATCCCTGATGAACGTAGATGCAAAAATACTCAACAAATTATTAGCAAGCCAAATTCAAAAATACATCAAGAGGATCATACACCGTGATCAAATGGGATTCATCTCAGGGATGCAAGGATGGTACAACATTCGAAAATCCATCAACATCATCCACTACATCAACAAAAAGGAGAGCAAAAACCACATGATCATCTCCATAAATGCTGAAAAAGCATTTGACAAAATTCAACATCCATTCATGATAAAAACTCTCAACAGAATGGGTATAAAGGGCAAGTACCTCAACATAATAAAGACCTTTATTAGGCAATTGAACAGCCAACATCATACTTAACAGCGAGAAGCCAGAAGCTTTTCATCTCAGATTGGGAACAAGACAGGGATGCCCACTCTCTCCACTGTTATTCAACATAGTACTGGAGTTCCTAGCCATGGCAATCAGACAAAACAGAAATACAAGGCATCCAGATTGGTAAACAAGAAGTCAAACTGCCACTATTTGCAGATGACATGATATTGTAAATAAAAAGCCCTAAAGATCCACTCCAAAACTACTAGAACTAAGATCTGAATTCAGCAAAGTTGCAGGATACAAAATTAATACAGAGAAATCTGTTGCTTTCCTATCCACTGATGATGAGCTAACAGAAAGAGAAATCAGGAAAACAATTCCATTTACAATTGCACCAAAAAGAATAAAATATCTATGAATAAACTTAACCAATGAAGTGAAAGACCTATACCCTGAAAACTACAAAACACTCCTAAGAGAAATTGAAGAGGACACTAACAAATGGAAATGCATCCCATGCTCTTGGCTAGGAAGAATAAATATTGTCAAAATGGCTATACTACCTAAAGCAATGTAGAGATTCAATGCAATCCCTATCAAAATACCAACAGCATTCTTCAATGAACTGGAAGAAATAGTTCTAAAATTCATATGGAACCACAAAAGACCCCGAATAGCCAAAGCCATCCTGAGAAGGAAGAATAAAACAGGGAGAATTACACTCCGTGACTTCAAGTTCTACTACAAAGCCACAATAATCAAGACAATTTGGTACTGGCACAAGAACAGACCCACAGACCAGTGGAACTGAATAGAGAGTCCAGACATTAATCCAAGCATATATAGTCAGTTAATATACAATAAAGGAGCCAAGGATATACAATGAGGAGCCTCTTCAACAGCTGGTGTTGGCAAAACTGGCCAGCTACATGTAAGAGAATGAAACTGGATTACTGTGTGTCTAACCCCATACACAAAAGTACACTCAAAATAGATCGAAGGCCTGAATGTAAGTCATGAAACCATAAAATACTTAGAGCAAAACATAGTCAAAAATGTCTTCTACATAAACATGAGCAGTTTCTTCGTGATCACACTCCTTGGGCAAGGGAAACAAAAGTAAAAACGAACAAATGGGACTATATCAAGCTGAAAAGCTTCTTACAGCAAAGAACACCATCAGTAGAACAAAATGGCACCTACAGAGTGGGAAAATATATTCAGAAATGACATATCCGATAAGGGGTTGATATCCAAATTATATAAAGAGCTCACGCACCTCAACAAACAAAAAGCAAATAGTCCAATTAAAAAATGGGCAGAGGATCTGAATAGACACTTGTCCAAAGGAGAAATTAAGATGGCCAACATGCACATGAAAAGATGCTCCATGTCGCTAATCATCAGAGAAATGCATATTAAAACAACAATGAGATATCACCTCACACCTGTAAGGATGGCCACCATCCAAAAGTCAAAGAACAACAAATGTTGGCGAGAATGTGGAGAAAGGGGAACCATTCTACACTGCTGGTGGGAATGCAAATTAGTTCAACCATTGTGGAAAGCAGTATGGAGGTTCCTCAAAAAACTCAAAATAGAATTACCATAGCCAGGAATTCCACTCCTAGAAATTTACCCTAAGAATGCAGCAGCGCAGTTTGAAAAAGACATATGCACCCCTATGTTTATCGCAGCACTATTTACAATAGCCAAGAAATGGAAGCAACCTACGTGTCCATCAGTAGATGAATGGATAATGAAGATGTGGTACATATACACAATGGAATATTCAGCCATAAGAAGAAAACAAATCCTACCATTTGCAACAACATGGATGGAGCTAGAGGATATTATGCTCAATGAAATAAGCCAGGTGGAGAAAGACAGGTATCAAATGATTTCACTCATCTGTGGAGTATAAGAACAAAGAAAAAACTGAAGGAACAAAACAACAGCAGACTCACCCAACCCAAGAATGGACTAACAGTTACCAAAGGGAAAGGGACTGGGGAGGATGGGTGGGAAGTGAGGGACAAGGGGGGAAAGGGGACATTATGGTTAGCAGACACAATGTAGGGTGGGGACACGGGAGGGCTGTACAACTCAGAGAAGAGAAGTAGTCATTCTATAGCATCTTACTACACTGATGGACCGTGACTGTAATTGGGTATGTGGTGGGGACACGATGATATGGGGAGTCTAGTAACCATAATGTTGCACATGTAATTGTAGATTAACAATACTAAAATTAAAAAAAAAAGGAGTGAAAAAAAAAGTCACCCTTGGAAATTATGTTAATCATAAAGGACAGCACCACACAGTCATATTTTTGTCATACTGGAGACTGGTAAGCCAGCTCTTCATAAGTACAACCTAGTTTTTTCATTAGCAATTGCTAGATTGTTTTTTACTTTCTTTTTCAAATTCATATAATAATGATCTTTTTCATAGTAGAACTTACCATAAAATTGTGTGTACCCAACTTTTTTTTTTCATTTTAAATGTACATTTCTGTGTCTTTTAGAGCCAATTTTGGTAATTTATGTTTTCCTATGAATTTGTCTTTATGCCTTTGAAGCTATTGTAGCATTAGAATTCCTCTTTTCCCCCATTTACATTTCTTATATTTATTTTTTTCTCCTCAATTATCTTGCCTTAAGTTTGTGTATTTTACTTTTCACAGAGTCAGCTGTTCGATTTACTCACTCCATTCTTTCAGTTGTGTGGTTCATCCTACCTTTGTATTAATTTCTTATTTTTGTTTTCCTTGTTTTATTGTTTTCTGATTTCTTAAGATGCATGTTTGGATCATTTAT
This sequence comes from Smutsia gigantea, assembly GCA_032199065.1. Taxonomy (NCBI): domain Eukaryota; kingdom Metazoa; phylum Chordata; class Mammalia; order Pholidota; family Manidae; genus Smutsia; species Smutsia gigantea. The sequence continues at coordinate 38,470 of JAVSCE010021206.1, read as the reverse complement.
TTGTTCTTGTGTACTAATGAAATTTCTAATTCTGAGTTTTTACTAGTTATTTACTAGTCATTAGAAGCCGTTGTTGAGACATTTTTTTAAAAACACTAATTTTCCTTTTGGCCCAAAGGTTGCTTTTAATTATTGTAACATACAGAAAGTGTACAAAAGAATTATCTCAAAACAAATACATCTATGTAACCAACAGAGATAAAAACCCTGTCAGCACTCCATAAATCCCCTCACTTGTCCCTTCCTAATCATTTCCATGACCCTTCTATCCAAGTTGTTAATGTTAGCCTGATTTCTAACCTTGTAGATTAACTTCCTGTTTTGAACTGTTAATGAATAGAAACAGAGATTGGGAGTATTTGGGTTTGGGACATTATTTTGGTTTATCCATGTTGTGTGTGAGTAGTTGTAGGTTGTTCATGTTTATGCTGTATAGTGTACCATTGTATGCATATACGAGCAAATAATTATCCATTTTTCTGTTGATCAGTGTTTTTGTTGATCTGATGGTATGCTTGATTGATGTGACTATTTCACAGATCATAGAAAAGTCAAGACATCCTCTTTTTGTAGCCAGTAAAGTATAATGGACATTAAGTTCAGAGTTACTGTCTTGGTCCTTGTGTCTGCAAAACCTCTATTTCTGTCAAATCATTCAGTATTCCTGTCAGTTCTTCCTATTTTCTAAGTTTTTCTCTGTAAGCTTCATTTGAATGTTCCTTTGTTTATTGGATGGTTTTATCTTAATTAGGAATTATGTGTATTGGTATAATATTGTTTTTTGAGGATGGTATCAAATTATGATTTTCCTATTCTGAGTTGTGTAAAAAAATTGATAAATCATTAGTGTAACTTTTGCCATAAATGTAGAAATAATTACATACTCATGTTACCCTGTAATTAGAAGTAAAATTCAGTATTAGCAGCAGTAATGTAAAGCAGCAGCTTTTTATTTTCCTTGCATAATTTATTTCTAGTTTCTTACCTTTGTAGTCTGAGAAGCTGGTTGGCACAATTTTAGTCTTTCTGAAGCTTTTTTTGTGGCCTAGTATGTGATGTATTCTGGGAAGTGTTCCATGTGCACTTGAGAAGAATGTGTATCCTGCTGCTTTTGGGTGGAGTGTTCTGTACATGTCTGTTAGGTCCATCTGCTCTAGTGTGTTGCTCAGTGCCTCTGTTTTCTTATTTTCTGTCTGGTTGATTTGTTCTTTGGAGTCAGTGGTGTGTTGAAGTCTCCTAAAATGAATGTATTGCATTCTATTTCCCCCTTTAATTCTGTTAGTATTTGTTTCATATATTTAGGTGCTCCTGTGTTGGGTGCATTGATATTTATAATGGTTATATCCTCTTGTTGGGCTGACCCCTTTATCATTATGTAATGTCCTTTGTCTCTTGTTACTTAATTTTTTTTGAAATCTATTTTGTCTGATACATGTACTGCAGCTCCTGCTTTTTTCTCCCTATTATGTGCATGAAATACCTTTTTTCATCCCTTCACTTTTAGTCTGTTTATGTCTTTGGGTTTGAAGTGAGTCTCTTGTAGGCAGCTTATAGATGGACCTTGTTTTTTTATCCATTCAGTGACTCTATGTCTTTTGGTTGGTGCATTCAGACCATTTACATTTAGGGTGATTATCGATAGTTTGTACTTATTGTTATTGCAATGCTTTAGATTCATGGTTGCCAAAGGTTCAAGGGCAGCTTCTTTACTATCTAACCATCTAATTTAACTTGCTTATTATGCTGTTTCAAACACAATCTAAGGGTTCTTTATTTTTTCTCCCATTTTATTCCTCCTCCACTCTTTATATATTAGATGTCATATTCTGTACACTTTGTGTATCTGACTGACTTTGTGAGTAATTGGTTTAATTTTGCATTTGCTTAGTAATTAATTGGTCGATTTCCTTTACTGTGGTTTTATTTTCTCTGGTGACAGCTATTTAGCCTTAGGAACACTTCCATCTATAGTAGTCCCTTTAAAATACACTTAGAGATGGTTTGTGGGATGTAAATTCCCTCAATTTTTGCTTATATGGAAATTGTTTAATCCCTGCTTCAAATTTAAATGGTAATCTTGCTGGGCAGATTATTCTTGGTTGGAGGCCTTTCTGTTTCATTGTATTAAGTAAATCATACCACTCCCTTCTGGCCTGTAAGGTTTCTGTTGAGAAGTCTGAAGATAACCGGATGGGCTTTCTTTTGTATGTGATCTTTTTTCTCTCTCTGGCTGCTTTTAATATTCTGTTCTTGTCCTTGATCTTTGCCATTTTTAATTATTTTATGTCTTGGTGTTGTCTTCCTAAGGTCCCTTTTATTGGGAAATCTCTGCAGTTCCATGACGTGAGAGACTATCTCCTTCCCCAGATTGGGGAAGTTTTCAGCAATTATTTCCTCAGAGACTTTCTATCCCTTTTTCTTCTCTCCTTCTCGTACCCTTATAATGCGAATATTGTTCCTTTTGGATTGGTCTCACAGTTCTCTTATTATTTTTTCATTCCTAGAGATCCATTTTTCTTCTGTGTGTCAACTTTGTTTTTCTGTTCTCTATTCCTGTTTCATTTACTGTCTCCTCTACCTCATCTAATCTACTTTTAAATCCCTCGATTGTATTTTTCATTTCAGATAGTGTATTTTTTAAAGTTTGTATCTCTTTCTTAAAGTCCTCCCTGAGATCTTGAATATTTTTCTGTAGCTCAGTGAGCATGTTTGATTTTTATTTTGAAATCTTTATCAAGAAGATTGGTGGTTTCAGCTTCACTGAGTCCCCTTTCTCGTGTTTGTTGGATTCTTGTTTGTACAAAAAATTTTGGCCATTTCTTATTTCTAATGATTACTAAGAAATAATACCCTGTGTAGATAACACCCTCTAGTGCCCAGAAGCTCTACTCTCTGGAGGTACCCAGCCCCTGGAGCGATGATGGAGCTTGAAGGTGCATGGCACCAGCGCCTGCCAGGAGGAAAAAGCTCTTTCCTGCTTCCTGCCTGCCTCCACTGCCAGGTCCAGTTGGCCGAGCGCACAGGCAGGAGTCTCTGCATTACATCCTTGTTTTTGCCGTAGGTAGGGTCATCCTCCGGCTGGCCTGGCGTGATGGCAGGGGCAGCAGATGTGTGGACTGGTGCCTGCCAGGAGGAAGGAGTGGCAGGCCGCTTATTGCGGTAGGGGTCCTTGGTGCTGCATTGCCAGCCATGGGGATGGAGCATCTGAAGGTCCTGAAAGTTCCCAACCAGCTGGGCTGACTGTTCTGGAATGATTTTGTCCACCTATCCTGAGCAGCAAGCTCTGTGTAATCTTTGCCCCTTTAGCTCCTCTCTCACTTTTGGGGAGCAAGTCTTTCACAGAGCCTGCCTTTCTTTTGTCCCACAGTGGCCGATTGTGGGTACCTGTTCACAAGCAGGTGGAATCCCAGTCTCTGAGTATTCTGCCTGTGTTTGTTTTCCAACCCCACTAATCTCCAGAGCACCATGTAATATGGGTTCATGCTCCTGGAGTAGATCTCTGTGTGTGGGTGTTTAGCAGTTCTGGGCTTCTACTTGGTTCCCTCTCCATTTCTCTTACTCTGGCCTGTGAGCTGGGATGGAGGGAGGGCTCAGGTCCCACTAGATCGCAGCTTTGCTACTTTACCCTTTTCTCTGAGGTCTTATCTTTTCCCCAGATGTAGGCAGTCTGTTTTGCGGTCTTTGGGTCACTCTTTGAGGATTAGTTGTATTTGCTGTATTTTTGTGTTATCTGTGGTTTTGAGAGGAGGTTTCTCCCTCACTTTTCATGCCGCCATCTTTCCTGCCTGCCCCTAATGACAGCATTGTTTCCCACTTGTTTATTTTTGCTTTTGTTTCTCTTGCCTGGGGAGACATATCCACACAAAAAAAATTTCTAGTGCTGATGTTTAAGAGTTTTACTGCCTGTTTTCCTTTAGGAGTTTTATGGTTTATGGTCTTATATTTAGGTCTTTATCCATTTCAAGTTTATTTTTGTGTATGGTGTAAGACAGTGGTCCAGTTTCATTCTTTTGCTTGTTGCTGTCCAGTTTTCTCAACACCATTTATTGAAGAGACTGTCTTTCCCATTGTATATTCTTGCCTTCTTTGTTGTAGATGAATTGACCATGTAAGCATGGATTTATTTCTGGACTTTTAATTCTGTTTTGCTGATCTAGTTTTGTGACCTTACTGTTTTGATTATTATAGCTTTGTAATATAATCTGAAATCAGAAAAGCCATAGTTTTAATTATAGTGACTATGTATTCTTTCTCCCACCCCTGATGTTTGATAGTATCTGAATGATAATTTCTGATCCTTTGTTGTAAGACATTGTACTGTGCTGTGAATATTTCGTTTGGATGGCCACTCTATTGTAAATTAACTGAAAATTATAAATTTGAAAGTGAATTTATAAATCAATAGAAACCCCTCATTTTATAAGTGAGCAACCTCGCTTGAAATTGAAGCGACTTATTTAATGTTATATAGCAAGTTGGTGCTGATGTTGGTGTATTGATTTTGATTGAAAGTTTTTGGTCTGTGCTTTTTGTTATTTCTAAAATTGTATTATATTGTTTTTTGTAAATAATGGACATTAAATGTGTACTTTTTGTTTTCCACTGTTTTGAGAAAACACCGTAGATGAGTTAGACAAGGGGAAAGAATTAAAGTAGGCTTCATTCATCTTAAATTCCCTTTTTTCTTTATGCACCCTTTTTTTGCCCATACAATTCTTAATGGAGCAAGACAGAAGAGAAGAAAATAGGTGGGAACAACTTTGAGAAACATTAGTTAGATGTCATGATAAGTCCTTTTAACTAGTTTCTTCCCATTTGAGTTTCAGAATGAATTGAATCTCATTATTTAATTCTGCCTTAATGTGTCTAGGTATGCAGGTGCCTTGAGAGCTTCAGGGGAAATGGCTTCTGCACAGTATATTACTGCAGGTCAGTATCTTAAATATTCGCTTTTGAGAGGGAGTATGGTGTTATTTTATTAATAAATATTATTTTTCACTCTCAATTGGTTTAGTGCTTTTCCGTTTAAAAAATGTGTTTTGTAAAACATTACCTCATTAAAAGTGGAGTACTTTAAACAAAACTTGGGATTTATTATCCAAATTTTAATCCATTGGTGCCTGACCTTTTTGAAAAACAATCTTTGGAATTTTTGTATTAAATTATAATTTTGACTTTAGTTTGTATTAATAAGTATATCTTGGGGATATCCAGAGGTAGGTTTTATTATAGTTGATGTGATCATTATAAAAGAGAGGGTTAATGGGTTTTAGTAAAAGGAAGTGGTGTATATGAGGTATGAGGAGAAACAAATTCTTAAAGGATAGAAATAACTACCTCTTCATTTTGTGAGACCATGTCCTCTATTCCATTTTGAGACAGTTTTACAAATGAGTACTCTCTCAAGTCATCACATCAGGCTAGGTTGATAAAGTTTTACAGCCATGTTTTTGTTTGTTTTTTAGTAACAGCTCTATTTGAAATATAATTCATGTGTCATACATTTTTGTACAATTGATTGTTTATTAGTATATTTACCAAGTTGTGTGATCATCACCACAATCAATTTTAGAATATTTTCATCACTCCAAAAAGAAGCTCTGTAACATTTAGCCATTACCCTATTTTTCTCTCACTAGTTTCTACCCCTGTACAACCATTGATCTGTCAGTCTCAGTAGATTTGCCAATTCTGGACTTCTGATAGAAATGAAATTACACAATGTATGGTCTTTTACGATTAGCTTATTTCACTTAGAATGTTTTCATGCTTCACCCACATTGTAGCATGTATTGGTGTTCATTCTTTTTTCTTGCTGAATTAAGATCAGTGGATGGATATATCACATCTCATTTTCCTTTTGTCATTGATAGACACTTGGGTGGTTTCCATTTTTTGACTATAAATACTACTAAATGTGTACAGATCTTTGTGTGAACGTGTTAATTTCTCTTAGATATATATATATGATTTTCATATATATGTTTAAAATTTTTATTTTGAATCAAGTGTACATATAAGTTGCAGGAACTTACCAGTTTTTTTTGTCATACCTGGTTTATCATTTTCTACTGTGCATGTTCTTTTTTTCTGAACCATTTGAAAATAAGTTGCAGGTGTCATGTCTTCTGTTCTTGAATACTTCATTATGTATTTTATAAGAATAAGGACATTCATAACCACAAGACAATTAGCATTTTTCAAAATCTGGGCGTTTAACACTGATGTAGTACTGTAAAATACAGACTTCATTTAAATTTTGCCTGTTGACCCAATACTGCATGTTACAAAGTTGTTTTTCTTTTTTGCTTCAGGAGCCAATTTAGGATCACACATTGTATTTATTGATGTCATGTCTCATTAGTCTCTTAATGTGTAATGTATTTTTGACCTTTTTCTTTTTAAACTTAATGAAATACTTTTAGATGCTCTGTCATGGTGTATATTAAATCTTTTTTTTTTTGAGCAGTGTGTACTTTAAAGTGTTACTGCAATTAGGCTTTTTTATTTTAAAAATAAATTGCTTGGTAGTGTTACCTAATTTCAGCCTTCCCTCCAAAAGTTATCTTTAAATATTGTGTTTAATTGTTTTATTCAGAAACATTTTATTGAGCATTTTGTGCTGAGATGTGTTTGCTGGGCTGTAGTCTGTATAATAGTAACATTTCACATCTTAGTTAGCAAACCAATACAAGTCAAGATAAGCTAGATGACAAGCTTGTCTTAAGAAAAGGGAAGGGCAAGATGTGATAGCCAGGAAGTCAGCAGAGAAAAAGTATTCTGAACTCCAGGAGTAGGTCGGAGTCCATAATCATGGGATTTACAATGGTGAGAGGGAATAAGCAGAGGAAAGATTTCAAAGAAAGCACAGTTTGGTTCTTAGCTGTTCATTAAAGTAAGGAAGTATGTTTAAGGAGCCAGATTTCAACAGTCAGGAGTTCCATTGATGGCAAGCAAGTATGAACTTAAAGGGAGGAGAAGTAGGTTGGGAGTGGTGACCTGATGGCTTTTTAATGGCATAGTGGCAGAACAGTAACATCATGCCTGCTTGATCCCTAAACAGAGGTTATGTGTTCTCTGTATTGAATGAATATACCCTGCTTTGTTTGGGAAAACAAAGGCTGTCAGGGGAGACAAGAGGGATAGGGCTCAGAAGTTGTTTATAGCTAGTGATTGCATTATAAACCCTTCTGGTGGATTCTTTTAAGATTCAAAAACGATTTTTTTAAAATTAGGAATCTTAACAATTGCAAAAAGAATAGATATATTTTAAAAGTTTATTACACAACTTTTTGTATTGAGAATTTACAGTAGCATGTATTAAATATGTCACTATTTTACTAAGGCACTTTTCTTTATTTTTAAGCCCTTAGGGATTTGTTTGATTCCATGGATAAAACTTCTTCTAGTATTCCACCTATTATTCTACTGCAATTTTTGCACATGGCTTTTCCACAGTTTGCAGAGAAGGGTGAACAAGGACAGTATCTTCAACAGGTAATCAGGACAAGGGTCCATGGTTTTCATTTTTATTGGAGTGTATTTGGAAATGCAGCATCAGTCCTTTCTAGTTCACAGCACCATTACCTCTTTCCTAGAATGGTGCAATAGTCTGCTAACTGATCACCTTGCCTCTGCTTTTGTCGCTCTGTGGGGTTCTCCAACACAGCCTCTAGACTCTTTTTTAAAATGTAAATAAAGATTATGTTGGTTCCTTGTTCAGTATCTCCTGGTGATTTCCTATCCCAGTCCTAAGTAATCTAGCTCCTGGCAACCTCTCTGAGTTCATCATATGCCACTCTCCCCTTCCTTCTCCTCTCTCCAGATATACTGGCTTCCTTGCTATTTTTTAAATCCTCCAAATCTCCTGTTTCTGAGGGTCTTGGCCTTGTTCCTTGGTTCTCAGCTAAGTGTGTGGCTTGCTTCCTCACCTCATTCATGTCTCACGGCTCAAATGTCAAGGCATCAGAGAGACTTTCCTTGGCTGTCCTATCGAAATAGCACACTTCCGTTTTCCTAATCACTTTTGGCTCCTGTATCACTTTTTTTCCCCTTCATAACTCTTCTGTTTATTTGAATTTATGTTATATTTTGTGTATGTCCCCCATTAGGACTTCTATTTTGTTCATGTTTTGTATTCCTAGTGTCTAGAGCAGTGGTTAGCATAACTAGGAGCTCTTGAATGAATGAATAAACTATTCTAAATTCTTCATCATTTCAAAGATCATGTAATATCTAATTTGGCTTATATTTTTAAAGAAAAAAAAAACAGCTTTCTTCCCCTTCCCTAAGGAAACAGTAATTGCTTTGGAAGGATTTTATAGACCAAACACTGTCACATCCAGAATTATTGTGTCATTTTTTAAAATTGTAGGATGCCAATGAATGTTGGATACAAATGATGCGAGTATTGCAGCAGAAATTGGAAGCCATAGAAGATGATTCTGTTAAAGAGGTAATTGAAATATATTTGTGATTATAGACTTTCATTATACCTGATACCCCACCCCCCACCAAAGGCTTGAAACAAATTCATCTTCTTTAGATAGGAGTGTACTTGACTACTTCAGGTGCTTATCTGTAGTTAGAATTTGAAAGTTTGCATTTGATGTTTGAATTCAATTTATTATTTGTTAAACTTAATTGATATTATCGAGCACCTGTAGTCTTTTGGTAATGTGTTTTGAATAGTAGAAGGATTTTACAGAGAGAGATTACATCTTAAAAAGCTTAAATATGTATTACTAAACTAAATTGTGTGGGAGGAAATGCGTTATAAAGTAAAATTGATATTTTTTATTTCATTTTAATTTTTGCAGACAGATTCTTCATCTGCATCAGCAGTGACACCTTCTAAAAAGAAAAGTCTAATTGATCAGTTCTTTGGAGTTGAATTTGAAACTACGTATCCTTATAAGCCAAGATCTGTATAGACTGTCTCATAACTTACCAGAAGTGAATTGGTGTAAATAGTGTTGTTGACCAATTGGAGTCTTGGGTGGGGTATGAAGCAAAATTCTTCAGAGGTTTTTATGCCTAAAAAAATAAAAGAAATTAGGAATTTAGAAAAATACACCCGTTGGAGTAATCTTAAAGTTTAGATAAATGTACACTTTAAGGATATTCATTGTACTTAATTTTACTTAAAGATGTTTAAAGCTATCTTTACCAGAGTCTATCTCATGAATCACTTTGTAGAAATTAATTTTTAATTGTATGAGTGTAGTGTGTCAATTAAATAATATATATGAGATTGAAACAATTCATAAAACAGGAATTTAGGGAAGTAATATTTTCTAGGTCATGTGTGGAAACTTAGGAAAGATTTCTGTTTATGTGTCTTTGGACTATTAAGACCATTTTAAGACTGTGTAAATATCAACTTGTATTTGTTTAGAGTTTATACTTTCACAATATTCATTACTTAGTATTGTTGGTAAGTGAATGAACATTTGAAGTATGTTGAAATGAAGCTCTGTTGGGAGACCAAAATGTTTTTAAAAACCTATCGATGATGCTATTAATTTTAATATTATTAGGATAATTTATTATATTAAAGTTTATACAGCAAATTGAACACCTATTGGCATATTCCTTATCTTACTTTGCAAAGCATGAAATGTACAGAATCTGAAGAAGAAAAAGTCACCAAAGGAAAGGAAAATCAGCTTCAGCTTAGCTGTTTTATCAATCAGGAAGTCAAGTATCTTTTCACAGGACTTAAATTGGTAAGGACAATTAGAGTGATCGTCACAACTTGTAGAGTGTGTATTTGTGAATGCACCCGTTTACTAAATATCTGTAACCCTAACATCAGTATTCCTGGTGCTCCTGGGGTCATGTGTAGATATGCTCAGAGAGGTGAAAATCTTGAGCTACCTGACACACACTGTCCCATTTGAGGTCCAAGAAGGTGAAGCTCTGCTTTCTTGTTTCAACTCTCATAGTATAAACAAGTGTCCTTTGTGCAGTAATTTTAGTGCCACATTTTTGTGCCTTTTGTTGATTTTGCTGTTTAAAATGTCCTTCAGACATAATGCTGAAGTATGGTCTAGTGTTGTAAAGTGCAAGAAAGCTGTGATATGCCTTAAGGAGAAAATACCGTTTATTAGATAAGCTTCATTCAGGGATGACTTATAGTGTCGCTGGCTGTGACCTTAGTGTTTATGAATCAACATACATCAAGTAAGGTGTTATTAAACAGACACACACATAAACACAGGTTTTATATTGATAGGTTGACAAGAAAGTTGGGGCCAGAGACTCACAGGAATCCTCCGAGGGTGTTATATTAAGGGTATGTTAATAATTTTGAGGTATAAACTGGGATTGTACTTTACAAATTAGGCTATACAGTCATTGCACTAATATTGCAGGTGAGACCCTAGAATTTACGTGACTTAAGTGGTATGACTTGTTCTTCAATTAGTACACTTTCTCCAGTGCCATACTAAAGAATGCACTCTAATGAGCAGATTGATACAATGTAATGGTTCTGCTTCCTAACTTATTAATTTGATATGGTTTGGGGAATATGTACATCTTTTGAAGGATACACAGTGACTTGGGTCAGGGATTGCATTGATAAACAAGATCATTTGTCATTAGGTGCTCCCATGTACAGTTTGGGTAAGATTGGTTAGTAGAAGGGTTGGTAAATACAGACATAAGAAGCAGATAGATAATACTGATATTCTTTACCCTTTGAACCACCAAGAGTCCTGTAACAAGCCATTATGTGTAAGTTTCAGGGTACCAGAACATGCTGGATAAATGTTAATTGAAGAGTGTGGAATGGAATGTTTTGGCAGGAACTCTCCAAGATGATACTTTCTTAATAATTTTATAAAATTCCAGGAAAACTAAATATACTTGGAACTTCTGGGTAATGGTGGATTAGTGATAATATGTAAAGGTTACCTGATGAATAACATAACATCAGGTACACTTCCTTGAAAAACATGTATTTATGAGATGTATTTATTGTCTTGCTAATGTTTTTGGTGTTTTAACATTATTTATTTTGCTATTCTTGAGTAATTTGGCTCCACATTTCTAAAGAATACTTTCTTGCCGAATAAACTTGATTAAATGTTAAAAACCTACTAATATGCTTATTATAAACATTAACAGGAAATTGTCTTAACTCTAATTTCATGTGTTTATATTCTTAAAGCAGAGCACATTAGTAGTCTAATTATTTTGATATTAGAAATAGTAGCTAATGTTTATTGAACACAGAATATATGCCAAGTAGTTTTCCAAGTTTCCACGTGTTCTAACTCACAAAATTCCTTAACAGTACTATAGTATGGGTACTCTTATCACCATTTATAGGTGGTGCCCAGTGGGGTAAGTTCTTGTCAAGTCACATAGGCAGTAAACAGAGGAAAGGCAGACGTGGTTAAGATGTATGGTGCCTAAAAGCCTTCCTACCTTCATTAAATAAAGAGAGGTTGTTAATGACGTTTCTCAAATTTAACAATTCATTGGTTCAGGAAGGTGTTCATACATTAAGCATAAAGAATAAGGGTTTTCTACATTCTCCTAATTTTCCTCTAATGTGAATATTCTGATAATCCGTAAGTAGAGGAATGCCATAAAAGGCTTTGTTATGCTATGTAAAATACATATAAACTCTCAGAAACTGAGCATCACTTGGGTCATAATTTTAAAAATTGAAACATTACATTCCAGGGAGTTCACACGAGTATAAGTTATTTGATGCCTTATAAGAATTGTACCATATCTAAAAGCCTTCCCACATTATCTTCAAGTTATTTTCCAGTGGTATAAATCTAGTGATGTACTTTGCATTGTCTTTTAAGTAGTACTAACTTAAAATAATTAAAGGTGTGATTCTATAGTGCAGAAAAAAGTACTGTAAAACTAATGTTTGGTGGTGTTCTTTTTTAGCGACTCCAGGAAGAAATCACTAAACAGTCCCCAACATTGCAAAGAAATGCTTTGTACATCAAATCTGTAAGTTGTGTATTTCTTTTAGATGGAATTCTATTTTGTTGAATGATTTCCAGTTAATTAACATTACCCAGTCTTTGTTTTTACCAAACCAAGGAATTAAAAACTTGTGTGGTATTTGTATGCAAGTAATGTGATTTCTTTCCATTTTCTCTCAGTCCAAGATCAGCCGGCTACCTGCTTACTTAACTATTCAGATGGTTCGATTTTTTTATAAAGAGAAGGAATCTGTGAATGCTAAAGTTCTTAAGGTTAGTAATGAACTTTGTTTAACAGAATATTATAGTTCTTTGAAGGCAACCCCTAATTTATAATAGATTTCTTTATTCCTTTAGAATAAACTTTCTTTGAAATACTATAAATAGGGAAGTTATAACATTACACAAGTGGTTCCTAACCAAGAATGTGTACTGCAGTTATATGTTGTCCTCTTTAAGTCATACACATGCCTGGCTTCTCTCCCTACAACCCCTGCGTCTGTTAAATGGGATCTGAGGTCTTATATTTTCTCAAAAGATTCTTACATAATTCTAATGGCTGCCCTCCATTCCAGAAACATTGCCCTAGATCAGATCTTCAGCTCCAGATAACGATTCACTAGGTTTGGGGGTGGGCATGGACTAGAGACAGTCTACTCCATTGCACAGTGTTCTAGGCAGTTGCTTTCTTCCTGGTGGAAGCAGAGTGTTAAATTACTGGTGCCTAAGGAGTACTTTAATTATAATGTCTTGACATAGGAGCCAGCCTTATGATTTAACTGTTCTGTTGAATTGTATCCATAGAGTCTTTGATCCTTGGGAGAGATATATGTTACTTCGGTCTCTTAAACTAACAATTCATAGTACATTTTCAGATATTTTTAGTGTTACATAAGAAGGTTAATGTAGTTGAAGTATCTGTTACTGTTAACTTTAAATAAATATTAATAGTAGTTACTGAATTATATCACTATTTCTATGCAAAATTGTATTTCAAATTCTAAGAAGTTGTAACTGACCCCATTGTTAAAATTTTAGGTATCCATGATTTTCATAGCAACTGGTCTAATATTTCTGTGAAATGCTTCTTTAGTCATTAAAATTTTGGTAACTCCTCTTTGGTCAGTTTCATGGGTTAAAATGTTTAATAGAAAAAAAAGTTTAAAAACTTAATCTTAAAAAAGTTAGGACCAGACTGAAGATAGGCACAGTGATGTTTTCAACTGCATAGATTGCCAAGTGATTTTTACAGATATTATTTTCAACTTTATTTGAATTATGAAAGTATTATTTAAAACGTATACTATTTAAAATAACCTATTTTATAAGTCTGTTTTTCATTTCATTTTGGTTTGTATATAGGATGTTAAATTTCCTCTTATGTTGGATGTGTATGAACTATGTACCCCAGAGCTTCAGGAGAAAATGGTCTCTTTTCGATCAAAATTCAAGGATCTAGAAGATAAAAAAGTGAATCAGCAGCCAGAGACAGTAGGTTCTTATTGCTGATATTCTAATCTTAGTATTTTAACCTTCAATTAGGGTTCAACAGTTACTTTGTATTTTTAATCTATTAGTAAAAATGGATGATCATGTATTTTATTTACCATAAACAGTTGACCTTGAACTGCACAGATCCAGTTAGCAGATTTTTTTCAGTAAATACATCAGAAAATTTTTTGGAGACTTGCGACAGTTTGCAAAATCATTTTCTTTGGCTTACTTTATAGTAAGGATATAGTATATAGTACATATAACATACAAATTATGTGTTAATTATTTATGTTATTGGTAAGACTTCTGGTCAACTAAGCTATTAATAATTAAATTTTGGGGGAGTCAAAAGTAACAGATTTTCAGCTCCCAGGGTGCTGGTGTTCCTCACCTCCATGTTGTTCGATGGTCAGCTGTGTACAAGTCCTACATTACTGGTGCAGGCTGTTACAATTTCAGGTGTATGTTAGCATAAGAAAAAGTAGTCTTGGTAAGTGGGTACTTTATGATAGAATAAGCTTAGTTTTTTATTTTTCCTTATACCCTGCAGCTTATATTCCTTTTATATTTTTCTTCTCAAAGCACTTCATATAAAATCTTGCCTAGTATTTTAAGTGTGTTTTATTATCTTCCTTGTAAGGCATGGAATTATCTCCATTTTTAGATGGAATTGATAGTACAGAATATTGGTTCATTTATGCCTCCTGTGACAACTAAGTGTATTTTTTAGTAAGTGCTACTAGTATGCCTATAACTGCTAATTTTATAATGTTTGAAACTTTAAATTTCATAAGTTGTATTATTTTAGGTTGAGATACAATATAGATGAATTATGTTTGGACTTTTTTCTTCAAAATTAAGAAGATACTTTCTGGCAACTAGAAATATTTCAAGTGTGGTATTATATCAAATTTAAAACCAGTTCTTCAGATTACTATTTGTGTATGTGTTAAAAAGCATTAAAAAAAAAGTAAACTTTATTTTGAGGTAATGGTAGAACCACTTGTGGTTATAAGAAATAATACAAAGTATATGCACCCCTATGTTTATTGCACATTATTTACAATAGCCAAGATATGAAAGTAACCAAAGTGTCCCATAAAGAGATGAATGGGTAAAAGATGTGGTACATATCTGCAATAGAATATTATTCAGCCACAAAAAAAAAAAACCCTGCCACTATGACATCACGGATGGACACAGGATATTACGCTAAGTGAAATAAGCCAGGCAGAGAAAGAGAAATCCATATGATTTCACTTATTTGTAGAATCTAAAAACAAAATAAAATGAACAAAATAGCAGTAAACTCATAGACACTGAAAAGTGACTAGTGGTCTCCCCACCTACGCACTTTAATTAGAATCTCTTGACTGTAGAACCCAGCCTTACGATTTAACTGTTAAATTATATTCACAGAGGCTTTGATCCTTGGGAGAGGTATATGTTACTCCAGTCTCTTGAACTAAAAATTCATAATACATTTTCAGGTAATTTTAGTGTTACATAAGAAGGTTGAATGTAGTTGGGAAAGTGAGGGGGATAAAAGTGCACAAAAATTCTCAATCATAATATAAGTTGGTCACAGGGATGATACTACAGCATGAGGAATATAGCCAGTGATTCTGTAATATCGTCTTATGTTGACAGACAGTTAACTACACTAGTGGGGTGAGGATTTAATAGTATGGGTAATTGTTGAACCACTGTGTTACATACTTGAAACCAGTATAAGATTGTGTATCTACGGTCAATTAATATATGATAAAGGAGCCATGGATATACAATGGGGAAATGACAGCCTCTTCAACAGCTGGTGTTGGCAAAACTGGACAGCTACATGTAAGAGAATGAAACTGGATCATTGTCTAACCCCATACACAAAAGTAAATTCAAACTGGATCAAAGACCTGAATGTAAGTCATGAAACATAAAACTCTTAGAAAAAAACATAGGCAAAAATCTCTTGGACATAAACATGAGCAACTTCTTCATGAACATATCTCCCCGGGCAAGGGAAACAAAAGCAAAAACGAACAAGTGGGACTATATCAAGCTGAAAAGCTTCTGTACAGCAAAGGACACCATCAAGAGAACAAAAAGACATCCCACAGTCCCACAGTATGGGAGAATATATTCATAAATGATATATCCGATAAAGGATTGACATCCAAAATATATAAAGAACTCATACACCTCAACAAAGAAAAAGCAAGTAATCCAATTAAAAAATGGGCAGAGGACATGAATAGACACTTCTCCAAAGAAGAAATTCAAATGGCCAACAGGCACATGAAAAGATGCTCCACATCATTAATCATCAGAGAAATGCAGATTAAAACCACAATGAGATACCACCTCACACTAGTGAGGATGGCCAACATCCAAAACACAAACAACCACAAATGTTGGTGAGGATGTGGAGAAAAGGGAACCCTTCTACACTGCTGGTGGGAATGCAAATTAGTTCAACCATTGTGGAAAGCAGTATGGAGGTTCCTCAAAAAACTCAAAATAGAAATACCATTGGACCCAGGAATCCCACTCCTAGGAATTTACCCTAAGAATGCAGCAGCCCAATTTGAAAAAGACAGATGCACCCCTATGTTTATTGCAGCACTATTTACAATAGCCAAGAAATGGAAGCAACCTAAGTGTCCATCAGTAGATGAATGGATAAAGAAGATGTGGTACATATACACAATGGAATATTATTCAGCCATAAGAAGAAAACAAATCCTACCATTTGCAACAACATGGATGGAGCTAGAGGGTATTATGCTCAGTGAAATAAGCCAAGCCGAAAAAGACAAGTATCAAATGATTTCACTCATATGTGGAGTATAAGAACAAAGAAAAAAACTGAAGGAACAAAACAGCCGCAGACTCACAGAACCCAAGAATGGACTAATAGTTACCAAAGGGAAAGGGGGAAGAAGGGACATTACGATTAGCAGACATTATGTGGGGTGGGGGCACAGGGAGGGCTGTACAACACAGGGATGACAAGTAGTGATTCTGTAGCATCTCACTATGCTGATCAACAGTGTGACTAATGGGGTGTGTGGTGGGAACTTGATGATGGGGGAAGTCTGGTAACCATAATGTTGCACATGTAATTGTAGATTAATTATACCAAAATAAAAATAAAAATAAGATGGTGTATCAACGATACTTCAATTAAAAAAAAAGAAATAATACAGAGAGTCCTGAGTACCTTCTACCCAGTTTTCCCTAGTGGTAACATCTCATAAAATTATAATATAATATCACAACCAAGATATTGACATTGATGCAGCCTATAGTACATTTCAATACAAAGATCCTTCATACTGCCTCTTTGTAGCCAAACCCACATTTTCGCCTTTACCCCTGCCTTAATTCCTAGCAGCCACTAACCTCTTCCCCATTTCTATAATTCTGTCATTTCAGGAAAGTTATGTAAATGTTTTCATATAATATGTAGCCTTTGGGATTGGTTCTTCTCATTCAGCATAATTCTCTGGAGATAAGTCCAGGTTGTTTTTTTTGTTTCTTTGTTTTTTTTATTTATTTTGGTATCATTAATCTACAATTACATGTGCAATACTATGGTTATTAAACTACCCACTTCATCAGGTCCCCCCCACCAACCCCATTACAGTCACTGTCCATCAGCATAGTGAGATGCTATAGAATCTCTACTTGTCTTCTCTGAGTTGTACAGCCCTCCCCGCGCCCCCATCATTACGTCTGCTAATCGTAATACTCCCTTTTCCCCCTTGTCCCTCCCTTCCCGCCCATCTTCCCTAGTCCCTTTCCCTTTGGTAACTCTTAGTCCATTATTGGGTTCTGTGAGTCTGCTGCTGTTTTTTTCTTTCAGTTTTTTTTGTTGCTCTTATGTTCCACATGTGAGTGAAATCATTTGATACTTGTCTTTCTCCGCCTAGCTTATTTCACTGAGCATAATACCCTCTAGCTCCATCCATGTTGTTGCAAATGGTAGGATGTTTTCTTCTTATGGCTGAATAATATTCCATGTGCATATGTACCAACCACATCTTCTTTATCCATTCATCTACTGATGGACACTTAGGTTGCTTCCATTTCTTGGGTATTGTAAATAGTGCTGCAATAAACATAGGGGTGCATATGTCTTTTTCAAAGTGCGCTGCTGCATTCTTAGGGTACATTCCTAGGAGTGGGATTCCTGGGTCAAACAGTATTTCTATTTTGAGTTTTTTGAGAAACCTCCATACTGCTTTCCACAATGGTTGAACTAATTTGCATTCCCACCAGCAGTGTAGGAGGGTTCCATTTTCTCCACATCCTTGCCAACATTTGTTGTTGTTTGTGTTTTGGATGTTGGCCATCCTCACTGGTGTGAGGTGATACCTCATTGTGGTTTTAATTTGCATTTGATGATTAGCGATGTGGAGCATCTTTTCATGTGCCTGTTGGCCATCTGAATTTCTTCTTTGGAGAATATCTATTCATGTCCTCTGCCCCCAGGTTGTTTTGTATAGCAGTAGTTCCTTCTTTTTTATTGCTGAGTACTATTCCATGGTATGGATATACCACAGTTTGCTTAACCATTCACCTATAGAAGGACATCTCAGTTGTTGCCAATTTTGTGTATTGTGAATACAGTTGCTATAAGCATTCATGTACCAGTTTTAGTGGAAACATAAATTTTCATTTCTCTGGAATAAATATTGAGGAGTTTAGTTAGTTGCTAGGTTGCATGGTAGTTGTATATTTAGTTTTTAAAGATCACATGTTTTCCAGAGTGGCTGTACCATTTAAAATTCTTATCATCAGTGTATGACTGGTACACATTATTTTATTTCAGAATTTGGGGGCTTGGCTGTTTTTTAATTTTAGCCACTTTGGTTTGCAGTGATATCTCAGTTGTCTTTTAATTTGCATTTGCCTAATGGCTAATGATTTTGAACATACCTTCATGTGTTATTTGCCATCTGTGTGTCCTCTTTCATGTCTCTTCATGTCTTCTACCTATTTTCTAATCATGCTGTTTGTGTTTTATTCTTGAATTTTTAGGGTTCTTTATATTCTAGATAATAGCCCTTTGTTAGATATATGGTTTCCAAAAATTTTCTCTCAGCCTGTAGCTTAGTCTTTCCATCCTCTTAACAGGGTCTTGTGCAGAGAAGTTTTAAGTTTTGATCTAATCCAAACTCTTTCCTTTGGTTGCTCTTTTGGTGTCACATCTAAGAAACCATTTAAAGGCCATGAAGATTTATGCCTATGTTTTCTCCTAAGAGTTTTATAGTTTTCGTTCTTCTGTTAAGCCTTTGATCCATTCTGGGTTAAATTTTGTGTATGGGTTGAAGTAGAGTTTCATATTCGTTCTGTTGCATGTGAATATTCAGTTATCCCAACGATATAATGTTGAAAAGGCCTTTGCCCATTGTGTGGTCTTGGCACCCTTGTAGAGATAGAGAATCATAGAGATAGATTTGTGAGTATATATTCTGGATTCTCAGTTTTACTGCATTTGTGTTTGTCTCTCATTATACCTTTATCAGTCAAGACTACTGTAGTTTTGTAGTAAGTATTGTAGCAAAGTGGGAGCCTTCAAACTTTGTTTTTATTTTCAAGTGCTTTGGCTCTTCTGAGTCTCTTGTATTTCCACATCTACTATAGGATCAGCTTGTCCATTTCTTCAAAAAAAACCCAATTAGAATTTTGATAGGGATTGCACTGAATCTGTAGATCAGTTTGGGAAGTTTTGCCATTTTAATAATATTGAGTCCTGTAATCTATGAACTTGATGTCTTTCTATTTATTTAAGTCTTTTAATACCCTCTGTGTCCATCCATCTTGTTGCATATGGCAGGGTTTCTTTTCTTTTATGGCTGATTAATATCCCATTGTGCATATATACTACAAATTTATCCATTCATCTATTGATGGACACTATGCCTTCCATATCTTGGCTATTGTAAATAACGTGGCAGTAAACATAGTGGTCTGTATATTTTTTCGAATCAGGGATTTTGTTTTTTTCGGGTAAATTCCTAGAAATCGGATTATTGGGTTGTATGGTACTTCTATTTGTAGTTTTTATTTTTATTTTACTTATTTATTTATTTATTTTCTTTTGGTATTGTTAGTGTACAATTACTTGAATGACATTGTAGTTACTAGACCCCCTATTATCAAGTCCCCACCACATACCCCATTACCATCACTGTCCATCAGCGTAGTAAGATGCCATGGAATCACTACTTCTCTTCTCTGAGTCTCACTGATTTTTTAAAAGTTATTTAAAATTTTTTCATACTGAGGTACATACAAAAAGCATAAATCTTAATGTACAGCTTGATGCATTTTGACATGTGTACATACTCACGTAACCATTGCCCAGTGAAGATGTCAGACAGTCTCACTAATTTCTTTTTCCTCCTTCATCCACCACCCCACGCCATGGCAACCATCAGTCTATTCTCTGTGTTGGAGTCTATTTCAGTTTTATTTGTTCATTTTTGTTTTTGTAAGTGAAATCAGGTGGTATTTGTCTTTTTCTTTATGTCTTACTTCACTTAGCATAATACCATTTAGGTCCATCCATGTTGTGCAAATGGTAAGATTTCGCTCTTTTCTTTTTGATGGCTAAATAATACTCTATTGTGTATATATATATACACGACATCTTTCTTGTCCATTCATCTATAGATGGACACTTAGGTTGCTTCCGTAGTTGGCTATTGGAAGTAATGCTGTGATAAACATAGGAGTGCATATATCTTTTCAAATTAGTTATTTTGTTTGTTTCAGGTAAATTCCCTGAGGCAGAATTGCTGGGTCACATGTTATTTCTATGTTGAGTTTTTTCAGAACCCACCATACTACTTTCCATAGTGGCTACACCAATTTGCAGTCCCACCAGCAGGGTATGAAGGTGCCCTTTTCTCCGCATCCTTGTCAACACTTGTTTTTTCTTGTCTAGTCTCACTGTTTCGTTTTATTTTGCTTTTTCTTTTCTAATTTTGGTATCATTAATATACACTTACATGAGCAACATTGTGGTTACTAGATTCCCCCCATTATCAAGTTCCCACCACACACCCCATTACAATCACTGTCCATCAGCGTAGTAAGATGCTGTAGAATCCCTACTTGTCTTCTCTGTACTATAATGACTTCCCCGTGCCCCCCGCTACATTATGTATGCTAATCATAATGCCCCTTTTTCCCCTTATCCCTCCCTTCCCACCTACCCTCCCTAGTCCCTTTCCCTTTGGTAACTGTTAGTCCATTCTTGGGTTCTGTGAGTCTGCTGCTATTTTGTTCTTTCAGTTTTTTTCTTTGTTCTTATACTCCACATATGAGTGAAATCATTTGATACTTGTCTTTTTCGGCTTGGCTTATTTCACTGAGCATAATACCCTCTAGCTCCATCCATGTTGTTGCAAATGGCAGGATTTGTTTTCTTCTTATGGCTGAATAGTATTCCATTGTGTATATGTTACCGCATCTTCTTCATCCATTCATCTACTGATGGACACTTAGGTTGCTTCCATTTCTTGGCTATTGTAAATAGTGCTGCGATAAACATGGGGGTGCATATGTCTTTTTCAAACTGGGCTGCTGTCATTGGGGTTTTTTATGTACAATATCATATCATCTGCAAATAGTGACAGTTTGACATCTTCTTTACCAACCAGGATACCTTGTATTTCTTTGTTTTGTCTGATTGCCATTGCTGGAACCTCCAGTATGTTGTTGAGTAACAGTGGGGAGAGTGGGCATCCCTGTCTTCTTTCCGATATTAGGTGAAAAGCTTTCAGTTTCTCGCTGTTAGCTGTGGGTTTGTCATATATGGCCTTTATGATGTGGAGGTACTTGCCGTCTATACCCATTTTGTTGAGAGTTTTAGTTATGAATCGATGCTGAATTTTGTCAAATGCTTTTTCAGCATCTATGGAGATGATCATGTGGTTTTTGTTCTTCTTTTTGTTGATGTGGTGGATGATGTTGATGGATTTTCGAATGTTGTACCATCCTTTCATCCCTGGGATGAATCCCACTTGATCATGGTGTATGATCCTCTTGATGTATTTGTGAATTCGGTTTGTTAATATTTTGTTGAGTATTTTTGCATCTACATTCATCAGGGATATTGGTCTGTAATTTCCATTTTTGGTGAGGTCTTTGCAAGGTTTTGGTATTAGAGTGATGCTGGCTTCATAGAATGAGTTTGGAAGTATTCCCTCCTCTTCTACTTTTTGGAAAACTTTCATGAGAATGGGTATTATGTCTTTATATGTCTTATAAAATTCAGTGGTGAATCCATCTGTCACGGGGGTTTTGTTCTTGGGTAGTTTTTAGATTACCAATTCAATTTTGTTGCTGGTAATTGGTCTGTTAGATTTTCTATTTCTTCCTTGGTCAGTCTTGGAAGGTTGTATTCTTCTAAGAAGTTGTCCATTTCTTCTAGGTTTTCCAGCTTGTTAGCATATAGATTTTCATAGTATTCTCTAATAATTCTTTGTATTTCTGTGGGGTCCTTCATGAGTTTTCCTCTCTTGTTTCTGATTCTGTTTATGTGTGTAGATTCTCTTTTTCTCCTAATAAGTCTGGCTAGGGGTTTATCTATTGGTTTATTTTTTCAAAGAACCAGCTCTTGGTTTCATTGATTTTTTTCTATTGTTTTATTCTTCTCTATTTTATTTATTTCTTCTTGGTTCTTTATTATGTCCCTCCTTTTGGTGACTTTGGGCCTCATTTGTTCTTCTTTCTCCAATTTCAATAATTGTGACTTTAGACTATTCGTTTGGGATTGTTCTTCCTTCTTTAAATAGGCCTGGATTGCAATATACTTTCCCCTTAGAACTTCCTTTGCTGCATCCCACAGAAGTTTGGGGTTTTTGTGGTTGTTGTCATTTGTCTCCATATATTGCTTAATCTCTGTTTTAATTTTGTCATTGATCCATTGATTATTTAGAAACCTGTTGTTAAGCCTCCATGTATTTGTGAGCCTTTTTGTTTTCTTTGCACAAAAATTTTTTATAGTTTTATACCTTTGTGATCTGAGAATTTGGTTGGTAGAATTTCACTGTTTTTTAATTTACTGAGGTTCTTTCTGTGGCCTAGTATGTGGTCTATTCTGGAAAATGTTCCATGTGCACTTGAGAAGAATGTGTGTCCTGTTGCTTTTGGTGTAGAGTTCTGTAGATGTCTGTTAGGTCCATCTGTTCTAATGTGTTGTTCAGGGCTTGTGTGTCTTTACTTATTTTCTGTCTGGTTGATCTGTCCTTTGGAGTGAGTGTTGTGTTGAAGTCTCCTAAAATGAATGCATTGCTTTCTATTTCCTCCTTTAATTCTGTTAGTATTTGTTTCACATATGGTGACGCTCCTGTGTTGGATGCATATATATTTATAATGGTTACATATTCTTGTTAGACTGACCCCTTTATCATATCTCTTGCTACTTTCTTTGTTTTGAAGTCTGTTTTGTCTGATACAAGTACTGCAACCTCTGCTTTTTTCTCCCTGTTGTTTGCGTGAAGTATCTTTCCATCCCTTCACTTTTAGTCTGTGTATATCTTTGAGTTTGAGGTGAGTCTCTTGTAAGCAGCATATAGATGGGTCTTGCTTTTTTATCCATTGTATTACTCTGTGTCTTTTGATTGGTGCATTCAGTCCATTTACATTTACAGTGATTATTGATAGATATGTGCTTATTGCCATTGCAGGCTTTGGATACGTGGTCACCAAAGGTTCAAGGGTATCTTCTTTACTATCTAACAGTCTAACTTAACTCTTTTATTAAGCTATTGTAAATACAGTCTGATGATTTTTTTATTTCTCTCCCTTCTTATTCTTCCTCCTCCATTCTTTATATGTTAGGTGTTTTTTTCTGTAGTCTTTTGTGTTTCCTTTGACTGTTTTTGTTGAAAGTTGATTTTAGTTTTTGCCTGACCTCTATTTAGCCTTAGGAGTGCTGCCATCTAGAGCAGTCCCTTTAAAATATCCTGTAGAGGTAGTTTGTGGGACTCAAATTCCCTTAGCTTTTGCTTGTCTAGGAATTGTTTAATCCCTCCCTCAAATTTAAGTTATAATTGTAGTGGATACAATATTCTTGGTTCAAGTCCCTTCTGTTTCATTGCATTAAGTATATCGTGCCATTCTCTTCTGGCCTGTAAGGTTTCTGTTGAGCATTCTGATGATAGCCTGATGGATTTTCCTTTGTAGGTGATCTTTTTTCTCTCTTGGGCAGTCTTTAATACTCTGTCCTTGTATTTGATCTTTTCTATTTTAATTATTATATGTCTTGGTGTTGTCCTCCTTTGGTCTTTTGGTCCCTTGTGTTGGGAGATCTGTGGGCTTCCATGGTCTGAGAAACTATTTCCTTCCCCAGCTTGGGGAAGTTTTCCTCAGTTATGCCTTCAAAGACACTTTTCATCCCTTTTTCTCTCTCTTCTTCTTCTGTTACCCCTATAGTGTGAATATTGTTCCGTTTGTATTGGTCACACAATTGTCTTAATATTCTTTCATTACTAGAGATCCTTTTATCTCTCTCTGCCTCAGCTGGTCTGTACTCGTGTTCTCTGGTTTGTATTCCATTAACAGTCTCTTGCACCTTGTCCAGTCTGCTCTTAAGCCCGTCAATCGATTGGTTCATTTTTGTAATTTCCCTCCTGACTTCATCCCTTAGCTCTTGCATATTTCTCTGTAGGTCCATTAGCATGGTTATGACTTTTGTTCTGAATTCTTTTTCAGGAAGATTGTTTAAATCTGTCCCACCAGGCCCTCTCTATGGAGTTGTCTCAGTGATTTTTGACTGGACCAGATTCTTCTCTTTTCATGGCGATAGAAGTGTTTGCAGGCTGGTGACACGTGTGTCAGTTGGGAGAACAAAGTCCCTTTGTTTTTGCTGTTCGCCTTGCCGTTGTCCACAGCCTGTGCAGGTTACCGCACACCAGGAGGCAGTCTCTGGGACAATACCTTGAGCTGCCGTGGGCGGTGTCACCCTCAGGGTATTCTGGAGCACTGCAGGGGCATTGCAACTCCGCTGGGTGCCTTCTACTGCAAGGATAGGCCCTTTTGGGCCTTCCGGACGTTTTTCTGGCTTCCCCAGCTGCCGTGGCCAGGGCCACCATCAGGCTAGCCTAGAGCACTATGCAGGGGTGGCAGCCACACCAGCTGCGTTATACTGCCAGGACGGCCCCTTCGCACCTTCTGGACCTTTCTCCAGCTTCCGCTGTCATTCTGGGTTAGCTGCGCATTGGGAGGAGACTCTGTGTGGTTGCTCTGGGCGGTGCCGCTCTCTGGCTTCTCCACAGTTTTTGTGGTTCAGCCAGCACCTGAAGGGGGAAACAAATGGCCAGCTGCTTATGGCCGTGAGGTTCTTTGAGGCTGCTTCACCTGGCAGGTGGTTAGGAGGCCCAATATAACTCAACATTGAAATCCTGCTGTGCTGAGTGTGCTGGGACGATTTTGTTCAGCTGCTGCACACTTGTCCCTTTAAGACTTTTAAAAAGTGCCAGCTTTTCTTTTGTTCCCGGGGAGCCGGCTGTGGAAACCCACTCCCAGTCTCCTACTCGGGTTTTGCTTTTCTGTTTCTTTAATATCCAGCACACCATGCAATGTGTGTCTGTGTTCCCAGTGCCGATTACTAGGGCTGCTTATTTAGCAGTCCTGTGCTTCCACTCCCTCCCCACTCTGATTCTTTTACTCATGCCGGTGAGCTGGGGGTGGGGAGAGTGCTCGGGTCCCACCGGGTCGTGGGTTTTATCTTTCCCTCATCGTGAGGTGCTGAGTTCTCGCAGATGTAGATGTAGCCTGGTGTTGTACTGTATCTTCTCGTCTCTGTTTTAGGAGTAGTTGTATTTGTTGTATTTTCAAGAATCTATTTGGTTTGGGGAGGAGATTTCCACTGCCCTGCTTACGCCACCATCTTAAGCCCGGATCCTTCTCTCTGCCCATTTTTTAATTGGATTATTTGCTTTATGTTTGTTGAGGTGTGTGAGCTCTTTATATAATTTGGATGTCAACCTATTTTTGGATATGTCATTTATGAATATATTCTCCCATACTGTAGGATGTCTTTTTGTTCTACTGATGGTGTCCTTTGCTGTATATAAGCTTTTTAGTTTGATATAGTCCCACTTGTTCATTTTTGCTTTTGTTTCCCTTGCCCAGGGAGATATGTTCGTAAAGAAGTTGCTCATGTTTATGTCCAAGAGATTTTTGCCTATATTTTTTTCTAAGAGTTTTACGGTTTCATGACTTACATTCAGGTCTTTGATCCATTTTGAGTTTACTTTTGTGCATGGGGTTAGACAATAATCCAGTTTCATTCTGTTACATCTAGCTGTCCAGTTTTGCCAACACCAGCTGTTGAGGAGGCTGTCAATTTCCCATTGTATATTCATGGCTCCTTTATTGTATATTAATTGACCATATATGCTTGGGTGTATATCTGGGCTCTCTATTCTGTTCCACTGGTCTGTGGGTCTGTTCTTGTGCCAGTACCAAATTGTCTTGAGTACTGTAGCTTTGTAGTAGAGCTTGAAGTAAAGGAGCGTAATTCCCCCTGCTTTATTCTTCCCTCTCAGGATTGCTTTGGCTATTTGGGATCTTTTGTGGTTCCATATGAATTTTAGAACTATTTGCTCTAGTTCATTCAAGAATGCTGTTTGTATTTTGATAGGAATTGTATTGAATGTGTAGATTGCTTTAGGCAGCATGGCCATTTTGACAGTATTAATTCTTTGTAGCCAAGAGCATGGGATGAATTTCCATTTATTAGTGTCCTCTTTAATTTCTCTTAAGAGTGTCTTGTAGTTTTCAGGGTATTGGTCTTTCACTTTCTTGGTTAGGATTATTCCTACGTATTTTATTCTTTTTGATGCGATTGTGAATGGAATTGTTTTCCTCTTTTCTCTTTCTGCTAGTTCATCGTTAGTGTATTGGAATGCCACAGATTTCTGTGTATTAATTTTGTATCCCACAACTTTGCTGAATTCAGATATTAGATCTAGTAGTTTTGGACTGGATTCTTTAGGGTTTTTTGTGTACAATATCGTGTCATCTGCAAACAGGGACAGTTTGACTTCTTCCTTGCCAATCTGGATGCCTTTTATTTCTTTGTGTTGTCTCATTGCTGTGGCTAGTTCCTCCAGAACTATGTTGAATAAAAGTGGGGAGAGTGGGCATCGTTGTCTTGTTCCCGATTTTAAAGGAAAAGCTTTCAGCTTCTTGCTGTTAAGTGTAATATTGGCTATGGGTTTGTCATATATGGACTTTATTATGTTGAGGTACTTGCCCTCTATACCCATTTTGTTGAGAGTTTTAGTCATGAATCGATGCTGAATTTTGTCAAATGCTTTTTCAGCATCTATGGAGATGATCATGTGGTTTTTGTCCTTCTTTTTGTTGATGTAGTGGATGATGTTGATGGATTTTCAAAAGTTGTACCATCCCTTGCATCCCTGGGATGAATCCCACTTCATCAGGATGGATGATCTTTTTGATGTATTTTTTATTTTTTGAGGAACCTCCGTCTGCTTTCCACAGTGATTGCACTAATTTACATTCCCACCAAAGGTTAGAAGGGTTCTATTTTCCTCACATCCTTGCCAACACTTGCTATTTCTTGAATTTTGGATAGTGAGTGTTCTGACCTGTGCAGAATGATATCTCATTGTGGTTTTGATTTGCATTTGCCTAATGATGAGTGATGTAGAGCATCTTTCATGTGCCTATTGGCCACCTGTATTTCTTCAGAGAAATGTTTGTTCAGATCCTCGGGCCAGTTTTTAATCAGGTTTTTTGATTTTTTTTTAAGGTGTTGAGGCATATGAGTTCTTTTTCTTTTTTTGCATTTTATTTACTTATTTATTTATTTAGATATCATTGATATGATATACATTCTTATGAAGGTTCCACAAGAAGAACGATGTGGTTATTACATTCACCCTTATCGAGTTCCCCCTCCTTACCCCACTGCAGTCACTGTCCATCAGTGAAGTAAGATGCCACAGAGTTCCTATTTGTCTTCTCTGAGCTACAGTGTTTTCCCCATGATCCCCCCATACCATGTGTACTAATCATAATACCCCTCAATCCTCTTCTCCCTCGTTCCCCATCCGCCCTCCCCTTTGGTAACCATTAGTCCCTTCTTGGAGTCTGTGAGTCTGCTGCTCTTTTGTTCCTTCTGTTTTGCTTCATTGTTTTACTCCACAAATGAAGGAAATCATTTGGTATTTGTCTTTCTCTGCCTGACCTATTTCACTGAGCATAATACCCTCTAGCTCCATCCATGTTGTTGTAAATGGTAGGATTTGTTTCTTTCTTATGGCTGAATAGTATTCCATTGTGTATATGTACCACATCTTCTTTATCCATTCATCCATCTACTGATGGACACTTAGGTTGCTTCCATATCTTGGCTATTGTAAATATCAGCTCTTTATATATTTTGGATGTTAATGCATTATCAGATGAGTTGCTTGTGAATATATTCTCCCATTCTGTAGGATGCGTTTTTATTTTGCTCATGGTGTCCTTTGTCTGTACAGAAGTTTTTTAGTTTGATGTAGTCCCATTTGTTTATTTCTGATTTTGGTTCCCTTTCCTGAGGAGATGTGTCCAGGAAAAAATTGCTCTTACGTTAAATGTTCAACAGATTTTTGCGTGTTTTTTCTAAGATTTTATGGTTTCATGACTTAGATTATTACATTTCGAGAATACTTTTGTGTATGGAGTTAGGCAGTAATCCATCTTGCATATAGCTGTCCAGTTTTCCCAACACCAGTTGTTTAAGAGACTGTCATTTCCCCACTGTATATCCATGGCTCCTTTATCATATATTAATTGGCCATATATGTGTGGGTTTATATCTGGGCTCTCTATTCTGTTCCAGCATGGGTGTGTTCTTGTGCCAGTACCATATTGTTTTGATTACTGTAACTTTTTAGTGGAGCTTGAAGTCAGGAAGTGTAATCCCCTCAGCTTTGTTGTTCCTTTCTTAGGATTTCTTTGGGTATTTGGGCTCTTTTGTGGTTTTATATGAATTTTAGAACTATTTGTTCTAGTTCAGTGACAACTGCTATTGGTATTTTGATAGGGATTGCAATTGAATCTGTAAATTGGTTTTGGCAGGATAGCCATTTTGACAATATTAATTCTTCCTATTCATGAGCATTGGATAGATTTCCATTTACTGGTATCTTCTTTAATTTCTCTCTTGAGCATCTTAGTTTTCAGAGTATATATAGGTCTTTCACCTCCATGGTGAGGTTTATTTATTCCTAGGTATCTTATTCTTTTTGATACAAGTGTCAATGGAGTTGTTTTCCTGTTTTTTCTTTCTGCTAGTTTGTTAGTATATAGAAATGCAGAAGATTTCTGTGTATCAATTTTGTATCGGCAACTTTGCTGAATTCAGATATTAGTTCTAATAGTTTTTTGGTGGTGTCTTTAGGGTTTTCTTATGTATAATACCATGTCATCTGCAAATAGTGACAGTTTAACTTATTTCTTACCAGTTTGGATGCCTTTTATGTCTTTGTATTGTCTGATTGCTGTGGCTAGGACCTCCAGGAGTATGTTGAGTAAAAGTGGTGAGAATGGATGTCCTTTTCTTGTTCCTTTATCTAAGATGAAAAGCTTTCAGCTTTTTGCTATTAAATATATGGGTTTCTCATATATGACTTTTATTATGTTGAGGTATGGACCCTGTATACCCATTGTTGTTCAGTCTTCATCATGAATGGATGTTGATTTTTTTCAAATGCTTTTTCAGCATCTATTGAGATGATCATGTGGTTTTTATCGTTTTTGTTAATGTGATATATGATATTGATGGATTTATGAGTATTGTACCATCCTTGCATCCCTGAATAAATCCCCCTTGGTTGTGATGGATGATCCTTTTGATGTACTCTTAAATTTGTTTGCTAATATTTTGTTGAGGACTTTTGCACCTGTGTTCATCAGAGGTATTGTTCTATAATTTTCTTTTTTTGTGGTGTCTTTGTGGTATCTGGTTTTGGTGTGATGCTGGCCTCATAGGATGAGATTGGGAGTATTCCCTCCTCTTCTTTTTGGAATGCTTTAAGAAGGCCGGGTACCAGCTCTTTAAATGTACAGTTCAGCTGTGAAGCCATCTGTTTGTGGACTTAATGTTTGTTCGGAGTTTTTTTATTACCATTTGTTCAGATATTCTGATTCTTCCTGGGTCACTTCGGAAGGTTGTATTTTTCTAGGATTTTGCCTATTTCTTCTAGGTTGTCCAGTTTATTGGCATATAATTTTTCACAGTATTCTCTAATACGTCTTTGTATTTCTGTGGT
Organism: Smutsia gigantea; assembly: GCA_032199065.1. NCBI lineage: Eukaryota > Metazoa > Chordata > Mammalia > Pholidota > Manidae > Smutsia > Smutsia gigantea. The sequence continues at coordinate 8,712 of JAVSCE010021206.1, read as the reverse complement.
GTCCATTGTGATTGTTCCTTCTTTCTGATTATGTGTGTACACTCTCTTTTTTTATTGATAAGTCTGGCTAGGAGTTTATCTATTTTTTTTTTTTTCTTATACAACCAGCTCCTGGTTTCATGAACTTTTTTGTCTTCTTTTATTCTCTATATTACTTATTTCTGCTCTGATCTTTATTATGTCCCTCCTTTTACTAACTTTGGGCCTCATTTGTTCTTTTTCTAGTTTATATGTGAACTTAAGCTGCTTATTTAGATTGTTCTTATTTTCTGAGTAAGGCTGTATTGCTATGTACTTTCCTCTTAGAACTACTTTAACTGCATCCCACAGGTTTTGGGCTGTTAAGTTTTCGTTTTCGTTTGTCTCCATGTATTGTTTGATCTCTATTCTAATTTGGTCATTGATCCACTGATTATTTAGAAGCATGTTCTTTAGCCTCCATATGTTTGTAGGCTTTTTTGTTTTGTTTGTGTAATTTATTTCTAGTTTCATACCATTGTGGTCTGAGAAGCTGCTTGATACGATTTCAGTCTTTTTGAATTTATTGAGGCTCTGTTTGTGGCCAAGTATGTGATTGATTCTGGAATACATTCCATGTTCACTTGAGATGAATGTATATCCTCCTGCTTTTGGATGGAATGTTCTGTAGATACCTGTTAAGTCCATCTAATTTCATGTACTGTGCAGTGCCTCTGTTTCCTTACTGATTTTCTGTCTGGATAATCTGTCTTTTGATGTAACTGGTGTGTTAAAGTCTCCTAAAATGAATGTGTTGCTGTCTTTTCCTCCCTTTAATTCTGTTAGTATTTGTTTTATGTATTTAGATGCTCCTATATTGGGTGCATAGATATTTATAATGGTTATATCCTGTTGTTGGGCTGACCCCTTTATCATTATGCAATGTTCTTGTCTCTTGTTACTTCCTTTGTTTTGAACTCTATTTTGCCTAATACTAGTACTGCTGCTCCTGCTTTTTCCTCCCTTTTATTTGCACGAAATATCTTTTTCCATCCCTTCATTTTAGTCTGTGTATGTATTCAGTCTGGTCTCTTATAGGCAGCATATAGATGGGTTTTGTTTTTTTATCCATTCTGCTACCCTGTGTCTTTTGATTGGTGCATTCAGTCCATTTATATTTAGGGTGATTATTGATAGATATGTACTTACTACCATTTTATTAAGCATTTTATAGTTGTTTTTGTACTTCTTCTCTGTTCCTTTCTTCCTCTTATACTCTTGTTGATGGTTTTCTTTAGTTGTTATGCTTGGATTTCTTTTTTTGTGTGTATGTATTGTAGGCTTTGGATTTGTGGTTATCATAATGTTCATGGATAGCTTCCCAGCTATATAACAGTCTTTACTAAGTAAGTTGATGATTGGTCTGTTTCTTTTTTTTTTTTATTAAGGTATTGATATACACTCTTTTGAAGGTTTCCCATGAAAAACAATGTGGTTACTACATTTACGTATATTATTGAGTTCCCCCCCCCCATACCCCATTGCAGTCACTGTCCATCAGTGTAGTAAGATGCCAGAGTCACTACTTGTCTTCTCTGTGCTACACTGTCTTCCCCATGATCCCCCCCACACCATGTGTACTAATCATAATGCCCCTCAATCCCCTTCTCCCTTCCTCCCAAACCACCCTCTTCAACCCCTCTACCCATCCACTTTGGTAACCGCTAGTCCCTTCTTGGAGTTTATGAGTCTGCTATTGTTTTGTTCCTTCAGTTTTACTTTGCTATTATACTCCACAAATGAGGGAAATCATTTGGAACTTGTCTTTCTCTGCCTGGCGTATTTCACTGAGCATAACACCCTCCAGCTCCATTCATGTTGTTGCAAATGGTACGATTTGTTTCTTTCTTATGGCTGAATGGTATTCCGTTGTTTATATATACCACCTTTTCTTTATCCATTCATCTACTGATGGACACTTACGTTGCTTCCATATCTTGGCTATTGTAAATAGTGCTGCAGTAAACATAGGAGTGCATGTGTCTTATTGAATCTGAGAAATTATATTCTTTGGGTAAATTCCTAGGAGTTGAATTCCTGGGTCAAATGGTATTTCTATTTTTAGTTTTTTGAGGAACCTCCATATTGCTTTCCACAATGGTTGTACTGGTTTACATTCCCACCAGCAGTGTAGGAGGGTTCCCCTTTCTCCACATCCTCACCAGCATTTGTTGTTACTCTTCTTTTTGATGCTGGCCAACCTTATTGGTATTAGGTGATATCTCATTTGGTTTTAGTTAGCATTTCCCTGATAATTAGGGATGTGGAACATCTTTTCATGTGCCTGTGGGCCACCTGAATTTCTTCTTTGGAGAGTTGTCTGTTCATATACTCTGCTCATTTTCTAATTGGGTTATTTCCTTTTTGGTTGTTGAGGTTCTTTATATATTTTGGATGTTAACCTCTTGTTGGATATTTCGTTTACAAATATATTCTCCCATACTGTAGGATGCCTTTTTGTTCTGCTGTTGGTGTCCTTTTCCTGTACACAAGCTTTTTAGCTTGATGTAGTCCCATTTGTTAATTTTTGCTTTAGTTTCCCTTGCCCGAGGAGATGTGCTCAGGAAAAAGTTTCTCATGTTTATATTAAGGAGATTTTTGCTTATGTTGTCTTCTAAGAGTTTTATGGTTTCATGACTTACATTCATGTCTTTGATCCATTTTGAGTTTCCTTTGTGTATGGTGTTAGACTGCAATCCAGTTTCATTCTCTTGCATGTAGCTGTCCAGTTTTGCCAACATCAATTGTTGAAAAGGCTGTCATTTTCCCTATTGTATGTCCATGGCTCCTTTATTGATAATGATATTAATTGACCATATATGCTTGGGTTTATATCTGGACTCTCTAGTCTGTACCATTGGTCTATGGGTCTGTTCTTATGCCAGTACCAAATTGTCTTGATTATTGTGGCTTTGTAGTAGAGCTTGAAATCAGGGAGTTTAATACCCCCAGCTTTATTCTTCCTTCTCAGGATTGCTTTGGCTATTTGGGGTCTATTGTGTAACTATATGAATTTTAGAAATATTTACAGTAGTTCGTTGAAGAATGCTGTTGGTATTTTGATAGGGATTGCATTGAATCTGTAGATTGCTTTAGGCAGGATGGCCATATACAATATTAATATGGCCTGTCCATGAACATGGGTTGTATTTCCATTTATTGGTATCTTTAATTTCTCTCATGAGTGTCTTGTGGTTTTCAAGGTATAGGTCTTTCACTTCCTTTGTTAAGTTTATTCCTAGATAGTTTATTCTTTTTGATGCAATTGTGAATTGAATTGTTTCCTGATTTCTCTTTCTGCTTGTTCATCATTAGTATATAGGAATGCATTGGACTTCTGTGTGTTAATTTTGTATCCTGCAACTTTGCTCAATTCAGATATTAGTTCGAGTAGTTTTGGAGTGGATTCTTTAGCGTTTTTTATATACAGTGTCATTTCATCTACAAACAGTGTTAATTTAACTTCTTCTTTACAAACTGGATGCCTTTTATTTCTTGGTGTTGTCCGATTGCCGTGAGTAGGACCTCCAGTACTATGTTGAATAAAAGTGGGGAGAGTGGGCATCCTTGTTCCCAACATTAAATTAGGAAAAACTTTCATCTTCTCGCTCTTAAGTATGATGTTGGCTGTGGGTTTGTCATATATGGCCTTTATTATGTAGAGGTACTTGCCCTCTATACCCATTTTGTTGAGAGTTTTTATCGTGAATGGATGTTGAACTTTGTCTAATGCTTTTTCGGCATCTGTGGAGATAATCATGTGGTGTTTGTCCTTTATGGTGATGTGGTGGATAATGTTGATGGATTTTCTAATAGTGTACCATTCTTGCATCCCTGGAATAAATCCTACTTGATCATGAAGGATGAGCCTTTTGATGTATTTTTGAATTCGGTTTGCTAATATTTTGTTGAGTGTTTTTGCATCTATGTTCATCAGGATATTGGTCTGTAATTTTCTTTTTTTGTGGTGTCTGAACCTGGTTTTGGTATTAAAGTAGTGCTGGCTTCATAGAATGAGTTTGGAAGTATTCCCTTCTCTTCTACTTTTTGGAAAACTTTAAATGAGGATGGGTATTAGGTCTTCACTAAATGTTTGATAAAATTTAGCAGTGAAGCCATCTGGTTAAAGTTTTTGTCCTTAGGTAGTGTTTTGATCACGAAATCAATTTCATTGGTGGTAATTGGTATGTTTAGCTGATCTGTTTCTTTCTGGGTAAGCCTTGTAAGGTTGTATTTTTATAAAAAGTTCTTAATTTCTTCTACGTAATCCAGTTTGTTACCATAAAATTTTTCATAGTATTCTCTAATAATTTTTTGTATTTGTGTGGTGTCCTTAGTGCTTTTCCTTCCTCATTTCTGATATTGTTTATCTGTGTAGACTCCTTTTTTCTTGGTAAGTCTCGCTATGCGTTTATCTATTTTGTTTATTTTCTCAAAGAACCAGCTCCTGCTTTCACTGATTCTTTCTATTGTTTTATTATTCTCGATTTTGTTTATTTATGCTCTAATATTAATTATGTCTCTCGTTCTCCTGACTTTGGGCCTCACTTGTTCTTCTTTTTCTAGTTTCATTAATTGTGAGTTTAGACTGTTCATGAGGGATTTTTCTTCTTTCCTGAGGTACGCCTGTATTACAATATACTTCCGTCTTAACGCCTCCTACACTGTGTCCCACAGATTTTGCAGTGTTGAATTATTGTTGTCATTTGTCTCCATATATTGCTTGACCTCTGTTTTTATTTGGTAATTGATCCAGTGGTTATTTAGGGGCATGTTGTGAAGCTTCCATGTGGTTGTGGGATTTTTCGTTTTCTTCGAGTAATTTATTTCTATTTTCATACCTTTGTGGTCTGAGAATCTGGTTGGTACAATTTCAGTCTTTTTGAATTTGCCAAGGATCTTTCTGTGGCCTAGTATATGATTTGAAAATGTTCCATGTGCACTTGAGAAGAATGTGTATCCTACTGCTTTTGTTTTTTTTGTTTTGTTTTGTATTGTTTTTTAATATAATTTATTTTATTATCATTAATTTACAATTACATGTGCAATATTACGATTATTAAACTACCCCTTCATCAGGTCCCCCCCACCAACCCCATTACAGTCACTGTCCATCAGCGTAGTGAGATGCTATAGAATCACTACTTGTCTTCTCTGAGTTGTACTGCCCTCCCCGTGCCCCCCCAACATTACATCTGCTAATCGTAATGCCCCTTTTTCCCTCTTATCCCTCCCTTCCCGCCCATTTTCCCCAGTCCCTTTCCCTTTGGTAACTATTAGTCCGTTCTTGGGTTCTGTGAGTCTGCTGCTGTTTTGTTCCTTCAGTTTTTTTCTTTGTTCTTATACTCCACATATGAGTGAAATCATTTGATACTTGTCTTTTTCGGCTTGGCTTATTTCACTGAGCATAATACCCTCTAGCTCCATCCATGTTGTTGCAAATGGTAGGATTTGTTTTCTTCTTATGGCTGTATAATATTCCATTGTGTATATGTGCCACATCTTCTTTATCCATTCATCTACTGATGGACACTTAGGTTGCTTCCATTTCTTGGCTATTGTAAATAGTGCTGCAATAAACATAGGGGTGCATCTGTCTTTTCAAATTGGGCTGCTGCATTCTTAGGGTAAATTCCTAGGAGTGGAATTCCTGGGTCAAATGGTATTTCTATTTTGAGTTTTTTGAGGAACCTCCATGCTGCTTTCCACAATGGTTGAACTAATTTTCAGTCCCACCAGCAGTGTAGGAGGGTTCCCTTTTCTCCACATCCTCGCCAACATTTGTTGTTGTTTGTGTTTTGGATGTTGGCCATCCTCACTGGTGTGAGGTGATATCTCATTGTGGTTTTTATCTGCATTTCTCTGATGATTAGCGATGTGGAGCATCTTTTCATGTGCCTGTTGGCCATCTGAATTTCTTCTTTGGAGAAGTGTCTATTCATGTCCTCTGCCCATTTCTTAATTGGATTATTTGCTTTTTGTTTGTTAAGGTGCATGAGTTCTTTATATATTTTGGATGTCAACCCTTTATCAGATACGTTTTTTATGAATATATTCTCCCATACTGTAGGATGTCTTTTATTCTACTGATGGGCATACTTTATGTATACAGAAGCTTTTCAACGATATAGTCCCATACTTGTTCATTTTACTTTCTTCCACTTGCCGGGGAGATATGTTGATGAAGTTGCTCATGTTTATGTCCAGGGTGCCTATGTTTTTCTAAGAGTTTTATGGTTTCATGTCTTACATTCAAGTCTTTGATCCACCTTGAGTTTACCTTTGTGTATGGGGCTAGACGGTAGTCCAGTTTCATTCTCTTACATGTAGCTGTCCAGTTTTTCCAACACCAGCTGCTGAAGAGGCTGTCATCTCCCCATTGTATATCCAAGGCTTCTTTATCAAATATTAATTGACTGTATATGTTTGGATTAATGTTTGGATTTTCTATTCTGTTCCACTGGTCTGTGGGTCTGTTTTTGTGCCAATACCAAATTGTCTTGATTACTGTGGCTTTGTAGTAGAGCTTGAAGTCAGGGAGTGTAATTCCCCCTGTTTTATTCCTCCTTCTCAGGATTGCTGTGGCTATTCGGGGTCTTTTGTGGTTCCACATGAATTTTAGAATTAGTTGTTCCAGTTCATTGAAGAAAGCTGTTGGTAGTTTGAAAGGGATTGCATTGAATCTGTAGATTGCTTTAGGTAGTATAGCCATTTTGACAATATTGATTCTTCCTAGCCAAGAGCATGGGATGCATTTCCATTTTGTAGTGTCCTCTTTAATTTCTCTTAGGAGTGTCTTGTAGTTTTCAGAGTACAGGTCTTTCACTTTCTTCGTTAGGTTTATTCCTAGGTATTTTATTCTTTTTGATGCAATTGTGAATGGAATTGTTTTTCTGATTCTCTTTCTGTTAGTTCATCATTAGTGTATAGGAAAGCAACAGATTTCTGTGTGTTAATTTTGTATCCTGCAACTTTTGCTGAATTCAGATATTAGTTCTAGTAGTTTTGGAATGGAATCTTTAGGGTTTTTTATGTACAGTATCATGTCATCTGCAAATAGTGACAATTTGACTTCTTCTTTACCAATCTGGATGCCTTGCATGTCTTTGTTTTGTCTTATTGCCATGGCTAGGACCTCCAGTACTATGTTGAATAACAGTGGAGAGAGTGGGCATCCTTGTCTTGTTCCCGATCTTAGATGAAAAGCTTTCAGCGTCTCGCCGTTAAGTATGATGTTAGCTGTGGGTTTGTCATATATAGCCATTATGATGTTGAGGTACTTGCCCTCTATACCCATTTTGTTGAGAGTTTTAATCAGGAATGGATGCTGAATTTTGTCAAATGCTTTTCAGCATCTATGGAGATGATCATGTGGTTTTTGTTCTTCTTTTTGTTGATGTGGTGGATGATGTTGATGGATTTTCAAATGTTGTACCACCTTTGTATCCCTCGGATGAATCCCACATGATCATGGTGTATGATCCTCTTGATGTATTTTTGAATTCGGTTTGCTAATATTTTGTTGAGTATTTTTGCATCTACGTTCATCAGGGATATTGGTCTGTATTTTTCTTTTTTTTGGTGAGGTCTTTGCCCGTTTTGGTTTTAGAGTGATGCTGGCTTCATAGAATGAGTTTGGAAGTATTCCCTCCTCTTCTATTTTTTGGAAAACTTTAAGGAGAATCGGTGTTATTTCTTCTCTATATGTCTGGTAGAATTCAGAGGTGAATCCATCAGGCCCGGGGGTTTTGTTCTTGGGTACTTTTTTGATTACCAATTCTATTTCGTCGCTGGTATTTGGTCTGTTTAGTTTTTCTGTTTCTTGCTTGGTCAGTCTTGGAAGGTTGTATTTTTCTAAGAAGTTGTCCATTTCTTCTATGTTTTCCAGCTTCTTAGCACATAGATTCTCATAATATTCTCTTATGATTCTTTGTATTTCTGTGGGGTCCGTCGTGATTTTTCCTTTCTCATTTCTGATTGTGTCTATGTGTGTAGATTCCCTTTTTCTCTTAATGAGTCTGGCTAGGGGTTTATCTATTTTGTTTATTTTTTCAAAGAACCAGCTCTTGGTTTATTGATTTTTTCTATTGTTTTATTCTTCTCAATTTTATTTATTTCTTCTCTAATCTTTATTATGTCCCTCCTTCTGGTGACTTTGGGCCTCATTGTTCTTCTTTTTCCAATTTCAGTAATTGTGTCTTTAGACTATTCATTTGGGAATGTTCTTCCTTCTTTAAATAGGCCTGGATTGCAATATACTTTCCTCTTAGAACTGCCTTTGCTGCGTCCCACAGAAGTTGTGGCTTTGTGTTGTTGTTGTCATTAGTCTCCATTCTTTTGATTTCTTGTTTGATTGGTCTGTTAACCCATTGATTAATTAGGAGAATGTTGTTAAGTCTCCATGTATTTGTGAGCCTTTTTTTGATTTCTTTCTAAAATTTATTTCTAGTTTTATACCTTTGTGATCTGAGAAGTTGGTTGATAGGATTTCAATATTTTTGAATTTACTGATGTTTTTTTTGTGGCCTAGTATGTGGTCCATTCCGGAAAATGTTCCATGTGCACTTGAGAAGAATGTGTATCCTGCTGCTTTTGGGTGCAGAGTTCTGTAGATGTCTGTTAAGTCCATCTGTTCTAGTGTGTTGTTCAGTGCCTCTGTGTCTTTACTTATTCTTTGTCTGGTTGATCTGTCCT